>JASFAX010005856.1:0-34465 GCA_030737875.1 Allium sativum
AATAGGACCCAATGTGAGAAGTTGGTCATGGGGTGCCAAGACCCGAGGTTAGACCAAGTTGTGGTGTAAAGCTACCCGGACCCGCCCGGCCTAACTAGTAACCACAACAAGGTCTAATGTGAGAGGTTGAGGTGCATTAAATTAATTAATGCCTCATGGTTAGGGTTAAGTCAGGGTCCACTAATACTTAACCAATTTGGGGATTCAAGGGATGAGAATGGGGTTAAGTTACACTTAACCAATTTAATCAAGTTGGGAATACAAGGGATTGGATGGGGTTAAGTGGTGAACCGTTGATTACACTTAACTAATTTAATCCATGATTAGTGAGGGGTTAAATCACACTTAACCCTCTTAGAAACCCTAGCAACGTGGTCTGTTCCAGCAGTAATCCCAGTTTGGTATCACTACAACCCTACAGCTAGGTTAGGGCGGGGCACGATTACTGGACTGATGTAAGCGACCAAAGGGCGATGGCCGAGTGGTACAGCGGTGCGGGTCCGGCGGGCTACGGACGTGCACGTAGTCCGATGTTGGACAAACTCGAGGCACGGGTACCAGTAGTTTAGGGCTGTGCATTATTGCTTAAGTGTCTGGGGTCGACATCCGAGGGCTTGATACACCCAAAAGGGGGAACCAGCACAGACTAACTACAACCATACGTGGGCCATATGGACACCAACACTTGACGTGTTAGGTTTATAGGGAGCCGATCGACTAGACCGTGGGGCTGGACCTTATACTAAGGTCACTTCATGTTATTGGGCCAAAGTTTGGGCTAAGGGATCAATACCTGTTATGTTGGTTTGCTAGTACACCGTGGTGCAAGAACTTAACCTTGTTTTATGCGATGACACCTCTATCTGTCTTGTAGTTGATTTATCATGCCAGTATGTTGTTATCTATGATCATCTCAGTTTCCATCATGATGTTAACTTTATTAGTTTATAGACTGATCGTAGCAGGGCTTACTCAGTCTTTTTGACTGACCTGTTTTCTTTCGCCTCTTTTCTTCCGTTTCCCCCCCCCCCCAGGTTCTCAGGGAGGGAATACTGGAGTCTAGCTTGGATTTTAGCTGCTTCCTTGGATAGCTCAAGTATGCTTTGGACTTGAGCCGCTATGGTTTATCACTCTTATTTGGGGATAGTACTTATGTATTTTCAGTTTATCAGATGATGTATTTATCTAGACTTGTAATTTTGGGAAAGTGACATTTTGATGTACCAGACTTGAGTTTTGAAATGGGTTATAAATCTTCCGCTGTTTTATTTGCTTACTCTGTTTATTTACATATATATATATGTCATGTCCTGCCTTGCTATATCATTATGCATGTTTACCAATAATGCCCCTCCAAAGCTAGTGCATTCCTTTGCGAGTGACCCTAGTGGAGGCGGGGTGTTACATTTGGTATCAGAGCATATGGTTTACGAGGAGGGATAAAAAGGTTTTTAAAAACTTTTGAAAAGAAAAACTATTCTCAAAACCAAGTATTAAGTATTTTCCAAAGAAAAGTCTAGTTATTTTTAAAAGGCTATTCCCCAAAAAGCCATTAGCACTATCCTTTGACTCCTCGTTTGAACTCTTTTCTTTTCGTTTCCAGCATGTCTGATAATCTCATCTTGCCCGAAGGAGTAACGATACCCGATTGGTTTCGTCGGTACTTGGAAGTCACGGCACCGGTCCCGGGTGTCCCTAATGTTGTCTCCCCAGTCGAGGCCGCTGTTCCTCCTCCTCCCGTAGTTGATGTTCCTCTTCCTCCTTCCCCTCAACATCCTCAAATTGACTTCGCCGAGATTTGCCGAGATTTTAAGGCGATGGGTTGCAAGAATTTCTTTGGAGCCGAGACTTTTGTAGAGGCAAGGAATTGGTTGAAAGAGACTGAAGATCTTTTAGCCACCTTTGATATAGGTGACCGCAGGAAGGTTTTACTGGCAGTATGGTTGCTAAAGGAAGAAGCTGCACGTTGGTGGGTAGTCACCACCACTACTAGGCCAATTGAGACTTGGGATGACTTTAGAGGAAGGTTTGGATTGAGATTCTTATCACTGAAGCAAGGGGACATGACTATTAGGGAATACATAGATAAGTTTAATCAACTGGCTCAGGACGATTTAGACTTGGTTAATACAGCTCAGAAGAAGGCCCTACACTTTGCTCTAGGATTAAACGAGCCATTACGTGATTTGGCCCTGTCTCATATACCCTTGGGGGCGACCTTCGAGAGTTTAGTGAATTTGGCCCTACTTCAAGAAGAAGGTAGCAATGACAAGAAAGAGGTCAAGGCGAATGAGTCTCAAGGCAAGAGAGTAAATTCAGGGAAACGGGGCAAGAATATGAAATGTAGTTTCTGTGGTGAAATTGGACATATAGCCAGGGAATGTAGGAAGAAGGAGAAGAGAAAGCGGGGCGAATGCTTTGATTGTGGTGAGTTTGGACATTTCAGCAAGGATTGCCCGAGGAAACAAGGGCAAGGTCAGACTCAGTGTGCAGGACTATCTGGAGGGCGAGTTCATCTCCTCAACACCGTTCTTCCAGCTTATGATAGAGGTAGTGTTTCTGTCGAAAATCTGGTTTACATTTTCTGATTTTCCCTGTTCGAACTTTGTTCGATTCTGGCATATCGCATAGTTTTATTTCATCCGACCTAGTTGAAAGTTTTGCACCTAAGTACTAGTCTGGTTGATGATCCCGTATGTGTTTCAAATCCAATTTGGGGGTTCTGCCCGTTTGTCTGTGGTCTGAGTGGATTTGAAAGTTTCTATCTTGAGTATAGAATTCTCGTGGGATGTTTATATTCTCGGTTTCGGGGGATATGGGTTGGTTTTGGGCATGAAATGGTTGGCCTGTTTTGGAGCCATTCTGGGTTTTTGTATATAGGGTGTGGGGCTCATGACTCGCCTCGGTAATACCCTAGAAATTTCTAGCAACCCTATGGGTCCCGTCATGTTATGTTATCTTGAAATCCCTCGACTCGTCTATCGATAGTTTGCAATCTGTGAGGGTGGTCCGAGAATATCCTGATATCTGGGGATAGATTTCCGTATTATCTGGTTGGTAATACCAAGTCAGTTTCGTGGCCGGTTAGGCACATGAACTCACGAGATGAGAGTTAAGAAAGCAAGTCAAGGAGTTGCTTGAGAAGAACTTCCTGAGACGAAGCATTTTCGAGTAGGGTGCTCCAGAAGTATTCGCTACTGATGTGGACGGTTTGCTTCGCTTATGTGTTGATCAGCTTGTAGGAGCATCTATTTTCTTTTGATCTAGCTACCGGATTCCATCAGCTTAGGATGGCTGAGGATGGAATTGACAAGACTGCGTTTAGGACTCTAGATGGATTTTGGAATGGCTAGTCATGCCATTTGGTTTGACTAAGGCACCCGCATATTACGTGATTTGGATGGGTAGGGTGTCTAGGGAGTCCTTGAACAAGTTTGTCATGGTCGTCATAAACGATATTTTGATCTCCTCAAAAGAACGAGGAAGAACATGCTATACATCTCAAGGAGGAGATGGATACGCTTAGAACCACCAGTGGAAGGTCAAGTTCTCCAAATGTCACTTTGGAGGAAAGAAATTGGATTTCTTGGGCACATAGTTCCTAAGAAAGGCTTAGTGGTGGGTTCCGCTAAAGTGATTGCGATTTAAGACCGGAAAACTCTGAGGAGGGCAAATGAAGTGAGAAGCCTCCTCCGTTTGGCTAGTTAGCTAGCATTCCCGGAGCTTAGACTTACTCTTCTGGATCAAGAAGGGGGTTTCGCAGAAAGAAGACCCGCAGTTGGTCAAGAACATGGACCAATCAGTTCGAGGCGAGATGTTAAGTCACCTCACTAGATATATTATAGATGACAAGGGATGACTAAGGCACGATGGAAGATTATGTGTTCCTCGAGTGGAAGACTTGGTAAAGAAGGTTCTTACAGATGCGCATCACTCGAGGAGGTGGCCGAGTTGGTCTAGGAATGCATGTTGTGCCACCAAGTTAAGGCCAAGTCATAGAAGCCCAGTGGGCCATTACCTCTATTGGGGGTTCCGCAAGGGAAGTGTGAAAACATCTCGATAGATTATGTGGATAGATTGCCTAGATCAAAGAAAGGGAATACGGGTAGGTGAGCCATAATAGGTAGACTCACGAAGAGTGCTCATTTCAGAGCGAGAGGACTGCATCATGGTTAGCAACGGTTTATCCTCAAAAAGTTGGCCAGTTTTGAAATGGCCTACAGGAAGCCAGGGGTAGGCAACTGAATCTAGGTATGGCCTATCACTCATAGGCGAATGGTTCATTTCGATTAAGCATGAGTTATAGAAAATCACGTTTATAAGGGCAATTGGCAACGTGGATTGATATTTTCAAGAAAGTTCTGCCGCATGGAATACTTTATGGTAAGTAGACGAGATCCAGGATTCACTAGTGAATTTTGGAGAGCTTGCACGAATCATGAGGTTATAGTTATGTTTAAGCCAAGTATACTGAAAGAAGAATAAGTGGAAAAGGAAGACGAGAGGCGATAATGAAATGAGTTCCAACTCGAATTTGGAAATAGGAGTTAGGAAGCCAAGGAATCATGAAGTGAAAGATAGTCAAGCACAGTGGAGTTAAGCTCAAGGAAACGTGACTAAGAAGAGTGAAGACTAGATATGCGCATCATATCTCTTTTTAAGAGTGCATCCTTGATCCTCGTTTTCCTGTGGAGCTTGCTTGCAAGTTGTCTTTTGCATATATCCTCTCGGTCCCATTCTCGATCCTATTTCTGTTGTAAACTCCATAAGGGGGTTAAGACTCATCGGTTAGTACTGTATGTCAAAGTGGGAATGGATTTCTTGAAAATCCAAGAAGGAGTTTATCTAGTTTATCGTGTTTATCTTGTCATGAGAACCTTAGGTAGAAACCCTTTGGATGAAACATGTATTTGAAACATGTTATGCTGGATGGTTGCAAGTGGTTGCAAGTGTTTGCAAGTGGTTGCTCGTGGATGCATTATACACGATTAGGCACTAGATCGGCTCACACACTCCTCATATTGCATGTGCATGAGTGTTTATGCTTATTCTTGGATGAAATTTGTATGCTATCACATGGATGTTGCATATGGATGTATGATTGAGCACGCATGTAGATATTATACATTATGTTAGGAATTTGCATACATATGGATTCATTTCACTGACATACATATGCATTAAGGAGGTTTACTGTATCAGTAACCGCCTGATTTACATACATATGCATTAAGGAGGTTTACTGTATCAGTAACCGCCTGATTTTTGCATTAGGAAAGTACATATACACACATTTTTGCATATGTTCATCCAGCATTTAGAATCTTGTAAGGACAATGATTGCTCGTGGATGATGCTTTGAGTAGATGGATGATTGGATGGTAGGATACGTTCTTCCTAACTTGAAGATTTCGGGGACGAAATCCTTTAAGGAGGGGAGAATGTAACAACCCGTATTTTCAATAACCTGTAATAATGTAAATTGAGGCAGAATTTAATTCTAAAAGCTGAATCAAGGGAAATGGGCTATGCCATTGCGTTCGTCTCGGAAAAATACGCGAAATAGAGTCCGAGTTTTTGAAAATCTGAGTCCGTATGACCCAGTTAAGGCCCATGGAAGTTTTCAGAAATTTCCATAATTAAAACAGATTTAAATTTAAATTAGAAACAAGGGTTTGGGCCAGCTGGGCCAAGGCGGGAAAAATCCCGCCTAGGACCCCATGTCGACAGGCCTGTCGATAGGGGTCTAGGCATGTCGACTGCCCTGTCGACAGCCCTGTCGACAGGGGGTGCCCAGGCAGTCTAGCCTGGTGCACCATTTTTGATTTGGGTTGGGTCTTGGGGCTTGGTTCTAGAGGATTCCGAGATCTGACGGGCCAAAACTAACCTAGGGTTAATCCTAGGGCTAAAAACTCTCTAATCATCTATAAATAAGGCCCTAATCTACCCTAAATCACTCATTAATCATTCTAGCAATAAAACTATGCCAAAATCCAAACTCTCATGGCCTCCACCCTCTTCATACAATTCCTAATTTAATTCCTAAGTGATTTTCCATGCATACAAGCATATTTAGGCTTGTATGATCCTCCTTAGCTTGCATTAAAGGCTTGTTTCTCAATTGGCATCATAAAGAGGAGTCTTGATCAAGTTTGCTTGCATTTGGGGGTTTTAATTAGTTGCATAAGGGGTTTCTTGCACTTGTTATACTCATTTGAGTCCGCATAAGCATTGTAAGCCCTCTTACTTTCACTTTACAAACTCTAAAGTTATCATGTGGTGAAAGTTGAGATTTGTGCAAGTTAAATGAGTTATGCATGTTTATGCATGTTTGCTAAGCCTTGATTTGCAAGTTAAATGAGTTATGCATGTTTATGCATGTTTGCTAAGCCATGATTTACAAGTTAAATGAGTTATGCATGTTTATGCATGTTTGCTAAGTCATGATTTACAAGTTAATTTAGTTATGCATGCTTATGCAAGTTTAAAAATGACAAGTTGTGCATATTTTACATGTTATGTATGTTTATGGTAATATGCAAGTTCACTATGCTAAGTTGTGCAAGTTTAACCATGTTATGCATGTTTATGGTAATATGCAAGTTCACTTTACTAAGTTATGCAAGTTTAACACGTTATGCATGTTAATGGCAATATGCAAGTTCACTATGCTAAGTGGTACAAGTCTAACATGTTATGCATGGTTGTTGTGCAAGTTTATCAAGTATGTTGTGCCAAGTTCCCTCTCCCTATCCTTTATGCGTTATTACGAATATGTAAGCGATAGAATGACGTTGGGGGTTTTTGGGTAAACTTAAAATACATGAAAATATAAGATTGGGAATTTACCTATTAAGTTAGGTCTACCCCTTGGGAATTTACCTATTAAGTTAGGTCTACCCAAGTAATTGTCGACTTGTAATTATGTTTTGAAAAGAAAGTGGACATGACACTTAGAAAACATAAGTGTGGCCAACTCGAGGTTGGGTTGAGTTTGTAGCGTAATTCTACCCGGAACCGACCGGCTTAACTAGTGGCTACAAACAATAGGACCCAATGTGAGAAGTTGGTCATGGGGTGCCAAGACCCGAGGTTAGACCAAGTTGTGGTGTAAAGCTACCCGGACCCGCCCGGCCTAACTAGTAACCACAACAAGGTCTAATGTGAGAGGTTGAGGTGCATTAAATTAATTAATGCCTCATGGTTAGGGTTAAGTCAGGGTCCACTAATACTTAACCAATTTGGGGATTCAAGGGATGAGAATGGGGTTAAGTTACACTTAACCAATTTAATCAAGTTGGGAATACAAGGGATTGGATGGGGTTAAGTGGTGAACCGTTGATTACACTTAACTAATTTAATCCATGATTAGTGAGGGGTTAAATCACACTTAACCCTCTTAGAAACCCTAGCAACGTGGTCTGTTCCAGCAGTAATCCCAATTTGGTATCACTACAACCCTACAGCTAGGTTAGGGCGGGGCACGATTACTGGACTGATGTAAGCGACCAAAGGGCGATGGCCGAGTGGTACAGCGGTGCGGGTCCGGCGGGCTACGGACGTGCACGTAGTCCGATGTTGGACAAACTCGAGGCACGGGTACCAGTAGTTTAGGGCTGTGCATTATTGCTTAAGTGTCTGGGGTCGACATCCGAGGGCTTGATACACCCAAAAGGGGGAACCAGCACAGACTAACTACAACCATACGTGGGCCATATGGACACCAACACTTGACGTGTTAGGTTTATAGGGAGCCGATCGACTAGACCGTGGGGCTGGACCTTATACTAAGGTCACTTCATGTTATTGGGCCAAAGTTTGGGCTAAGGGATCAATACCTGTTATGTTGGTTTGCTTGTACACCGTGGTGCAAGAACTTTACCTTGTTTTATGCGATGACACCTCTATCTGTCTTGTAGTTGATTTATCATGCCAGTATGTTGTTATCTATGATCATCTCAGTTTCCATCATGATGTTAACTTTATTAGTTTATAGACTGATCGTAGCAGGGCTTACTCAGTCTTTTTGACTGACCTGTTTTCTTTCGCCTCTTTTCTTCCGTTTCCCCCCCCCCCCAGGTTCTCAGGGAGGGAATACTGGAGTCTAGCTTGGATTTTAGCTGCTTCCTTGGATAGCTCAAGTATGCTTTGGACTTGAGCCGCTATGGTTTATCACTCTTATTTGGGGATAGTACTTATGTATTTTCAGTTTATCAGATGATGTATTTATCTAGACTTGTAATTTTGGGAAAGTGACATTTTGATGTACCAGACTTGAGTTTTGAAATGGGTTATAAATCTTCCGCTGTTTTATTTGCTTACTCTGTTTATTTACATATATATATATGTCATGTCCTGCCTTGTTATATCATTATGCATGTTTACCAATAATGCCCCTCCAAAGCTAGTGCATTCCTTTGCGAGTGACCCTAGTGGAGGCGGGGTGTTTCACAAACCAACCAAATGCTCACCCCTAGGTATGAGAGGGTTTTCCGGTGAACGTGGCGTCAGTGCCCAGCGCGTGGAGTTCAACATGTTTTATTTCCTATGGTAGCAGATGTGAGACCATAACCAACAATCCGTTTTGATCACTTCTTCTCTTTCATCCAAACAAACCACAACGCATCCAACAATACAAAACTAGCCACAACCAGCCATAAACTACTTAAAAATATTATATAATACAAACAATACAAAACATCAAACGCCCATTCCATCCAATATTACCTCTTTTCACCGCAGCAAACAGCGTTTGCATGCTTTTTTATTATTAGAAGTTTATAATGGCAAAGTCTTTGCCGTTATAAATTTATAAAGGCATAGACTTTGCCGTTATAAATTTATAACGGCAAAGACTTCGCCGTTATAACCACCAACCTTTATTCAATCAACCAACCACGATTCACATTCAAACTAACCACAGGTTACTGAACAAGTCATACCTAGTTGCTCCGTGGCTTGTTTAGTAACTGAACAAATCATTGTTGGTTGTGATCTGATGAAGAAGAAGAATAAGGAGGGGATGCGGCTGTGTTTAGTTCGGTTAGGCTAGTGGGCTGCATTTTCATATGTGGGCTTGGGCCACGTTTAACTAATAAAGGAGAATAAACGTATGTATAGGGATGGTAATGGGGGTGGGTCTAGGGTCCAAATCCACTTGACTCGCCTCTGTTTTGACCCATTTAGACCCACCCCATAGGGTCTTTAGGGCAGGTAGATCCACGACCCGCTTTTGGAGGTCCGGGTCTAGAGTCGGGTTTGGGGCATGGCTAACCCGCCCCAACCCGACCCGCATGATTGAAACATCATTAAAACACTTTATAACTATAATGATTATTTGTTAATCTTCTTAGGTATACATGATCATAACTTGAATATTATATTCTTTCAATCAACAACTATAAAATTTTCATAGTATTAAGTTGCATCAATGATAATCATAGTATAACAAATGCATACATTTTGAACTATTATCTTACAACTCATTTTATTATACTCTTTTATCATTGTGAACACATTATAATATGCATATAATTTATCATTTAGAGATAAAAATATAAGTATATAAATTTATGTACATTAGAACACAATATCACCAGGTCATGGGGCGGGTCGGGTCTACCCTGACCCGTACGGGTTTCGGGTATGGGGGGAAATTGCAGACCCGCACCAGGTCTACGGGGCGGGGTTTAAAAAGTCCGGGTCGGGTCTGAGGCACGAGAAACCCGCCCTAACCCGCCTCATTGCCATTCCTATGTATGTACGAGTGGAAATGGGTGAAGGAAGGATAAATGAGGATTGTAGTGCGGTTATGTGAGCTTCAGGAGGCATATTTTTAAAAACAGGGAAAAGGGAGAAAGCTGACACGGTTATCAACGGTAACAACCTAATTAAAATCTTAATTATATATTATTCAGTAATTAGTTAAAGATGGTAAGTTATATATTATATAAATGTTATTATATCATAACATGTATAACTTGGTCGTATGGTATCAGAATTGCATAAATCAACCGGCGTTGGGATCATGGCAATGAAGCCTACACTAGTAAGCTGGTTTGGAAGGAATAGGAAGTAACTGAGTTTCCATTTAATTTTAAACGGTTGTTTAAATTTAAATGAGAACAACGCTGAAATCGACCGTCGGAATATAAGGTGAGTTAACTCTCACACTTTTCTGAAATTCTATGATGTGCTAAATTCACATAACTATAATTTACCATTTATTTGGTTGATCGGATGTCGTGATTACTGATTGTTTGTTAATGGTTGAATGTGTTACTTAAATTATTATCCATATGTTATTATCAAATCATATTATGATCTGTGGTGCAGGGAAGAACAGGCTGGAGGAATCCGACTGGATTCCTCAAATAAACTGTATATTATTGATTGATCATATTTTTCACATATGAATTGTTTACCCCCTCCCCCCCCAAAATAATGCTATAACCTGTTTGGATTATTGATGGTTGAGTGGATGTTAATAGTTGAATTTATATTCAATGATTGTTGTGTTTTAATCAATAAACCATATTGATTAAGTTATTGGCAGCAGATGGCCTAATATCCATCGTTTTAACACGTCATTTTGCCGTTAGGCAAACTGACGGAGTTTTATGTTATAAAATATATTTTTATAACTGAATCGAAGATTTTGAATTTAATTTATAAAGGTTCTTTAAATAAAAAATTTATAAATACATCTTTATTTATAACCATGTTTTACAAAGAGATTATTGAACGTTTATATAATGAATGTAAATGAAACTGAAATTTCAAAGAGATTGATTAATGGGTTGGTAAAAGGAATTTTGGTAATCAATTTAGAAATGAATTCAAATTTAGTTTATAACAAGTGTGTGGCCCATGCTACGCATATGGGAAACGTTGATTACTATGTTAATGCAATAAGTTTTAAAGAAAATAAATTTCCAAATAGTATGTTATATAAATGAAATTAAAGTTACTATTTCAAATTACGTTTACTTATGTCATTGTAAAGACAGGTTTAGCTTAAAATACATGAATAACAGTACAATGCTTATTATAGATCATTTATATATTAGCAGCTAAAATACACACAGTATGAATAGTCAAATGCTGAATTATCAATTTGTTCTATATGTTTCCATAACAAATTTAAAACCTAACTGCAAAAATCAAAGATCTCATAGCCAATGAATCTAATTATGAAAACTTACTAAAAATTACACTAATTACAAAGCCAAGCACTTTTCATGCATAAAACATAGAGCATTGCATTTTCCTCCTTCGCTTGTAAGAATACACTGTTTGGTAAAAGTTTTGTGATGATTTTCCCAGTAGGATAACCGTGTTGCAAATTCAACTTCCACAACCTAAAATAAATTAGACATACTGAATAAATTAATTTCATATTTTAGCAGCAAAAAAATAAGAACATGATAAAGGCAAGTGTAATCCAATGTTTAATAAAATTTAAATTCAAAGATAACACGAAAGTGAAAACAAACAAATATATTTCGTAATCAAATTTACATACTTTATCAAGATTTCAATCAATTTAATATACCGATGCTATTATTATAATAAATACATGGAATCATATTTATGCTTAGCATGGATAATAAGCTATCATAGCATGTTGCATACGTTGCTTGCGTTCCCACCATATCATCACATAATAATTAGCACCACATAAGCTTCCCGTCACCCTGCTAGTTTCTTATGAACCAAACAAGCGACGTTGATGTGTACCAAAGAAATTCTCTTCTTTGCTTATGACATTGAACTGAACTCGAGACAGCAAGCTCTAAGTTCTGTCAAAATCATCAAAGTGCAATTTTATGATTAAATGTAGAGCAAATGCAACAAAGCTTGAAAATACATTTTTAACTCTTCAAATGATTACCAATTTTTTATCCATCTTACTATTGCGATTTTGCTTCTAAGAGCATTCCCAGCAGTGGGAATGCTCTTCAAATTGGGAGTGATCCCCACTTTAAACGGGAACTCGCGCTGCAGCAGTGTAACTTTCAGCATGAGTTTCCGTCTAAAGTGGGGAACGCTCCCACTTTACTGTTTGAGTGTGGAGGTTTAAACGGAAAATAAAATGTCGTTTAGTGTTATCTACAGAGAAACCCTAATTCGAAATTGGGTTACCAGAAAAATTGAAATTGGGTTAATAGTAAGGTTTACGGTTTTGTATTCCGATTGCAAGTATGATCTTCAAATCCGAGTCCAGCACTATGTTGTTCCCTTAAAACAGATTTGCTCCCCCTACGGCACGTTGGGTTAAGATGAGCAACTGTTTCCCAAGGTGAAACGGAATCAAGTTCGCAAGGCTGCGCTGGCGATGCGAACGGCGACGAACTCAAATAATGTTTTAAGAACAATTATGCGGGAGAAAGAAGAAGATGGTCAGAGATTCGAATTTTTTCGGTGATGAAAACGGTTCTGACTCAATCTATTTATATCTTTTACAGGTGACAATTTGGCTTAAACAGATGCTTCGTTTGGAAAGGTAGCGACCTGTTTCTAAACGTTGCAACCCGTTTTAATTCGTATCCGCTCGCAAAAAGATAACCGTTAAGCCCAAGCCCAGCAAAAATATGATTTCGGCCCGTTAATCACAACGCACAATGCACATTGCAAAGTGCTAAGTGCCTACAAGACGCGTCAAATGCCCATTCGCACACGCGTACGGGAGCGGGCTCGGGTTCGGGTACGGGTGCGGGTGCGGGGTGGTGCGGTGCACCAGCCCTTATGGTCCCCATTGTTGGTCCATAGCACTCTCTCTAAGGAATTTATAATAGTCTCTACACTTATGTATGTAAACGATTATAATTACTTATACCCTACAATGTGGGACTATTCCTATATTGTGGGATACTCTACCCTACACCTTCATTATTCATTTATTCCAACAATCCCCCACATGAATGAATAATTCTTTAATTTGTTCTTAAATTAGTGAAATTATGTTGTATCGGTTAAAGTAGCACAGTGGCCTTGAATTTTCCTAGTGTTTATCTATTTGACCTACCAGCGAATCACTAGACTTGTTAATGTCCTTGAACTGTAAGCCTTTTGTATAGATCAAGATAGTAGATAACACACAACATGATGTCCAAACTTCCTTAGTTCTCTGTTTATGTTCGGTTTTGCCATGAACACATGCTTGGTCACATGAGTGTTCAAAGAATTTGACCTTACAATTCTTTTTGAAGCGGCGCCTTCACACTCACGTAGGTGATTCTATGAAGAGTATCCCGTAATACTCCACTTGGGTCTTTTATAACACCACAGTATAGACACCATTAAAAGCTAAACTTATCCTATTCTCCGACGGGTTGTGCACTGACTTATCATAGGAATGGTTTGTATTTTAACAGTGCCATTAAGTTTATCTATAAACTTAGTTGTCCTTTTGAATCTAGATCTTGGGATCTCCAGTCAACTAGGTGGGGTTTCCATTTTAGAAAACTTTTAATTCATAGGTCTTAAACCCATTCCCATCGATAAGGTTTGAACTTTCTCTCTTGGCAAGCCTTTTGTAAGTGGATCTGCTATGTTATCCTTTGACCTTACATAGTCTATAGTGATAACTCCATTAGAGAGAATTTGTCTTATGGTTTTATGTCTACGACGAATATGTCGAGACTTACCATTATACAATGTACTATTTGTCCTTCCTATAGCAGATTGACTGTCACAATGTATACATATTGGAGGTACAGGTTTTTCCCAATTTAGAATATATTTTAGAAAACCCCTAAGCCAATCTGCTTCTTCTGCGGCTTTGTCTAGAGCAATGAACTCTGATTTCGTTGTCGACCTTGCTATGCAAGTCTGTTTGGATGATTTCCATGAGATTGCTCCGTTTCCTAATGTAAACACATATCCACTTGTGGATTTTGTGTCATTTGAGCCAGTTATCCAATTTGCGTCGTTGTAACCTTCCACTACTGAAGGATAATTTGCATAATGCAAACAAAAGTTCTGTGTATATTTTAGATATCCAAGAACTCTTATTATCGCTTTCCAATGATGTTTACCAGGATTGCTGGTAAATCTACTAAGCTTACTTACAGCATATGCGATATCTGGTCTTGTGCAATTCATTACATACATGATACTTCCTAATATGCGAGAATATTCAAGCTGATATATACTATCACCAGTGTTCTTAACCCAATTTTGGTTCATATCTACTGGAGATTTCGCTATAGTTATATTGTATTGCTTGAATTTTTCAAGCATCTTGGCTATGTAATGTGATTGGGATAATACATATCCCTGTGGTGTTCTTACAATTTTGACACCCAATATTACATCAGCTAGTTCTAGGTCTTTCATATCAAATCTAAAGTATAACATATTTTTTGTTGACGTTATTATGGCCTTATTATTGCCTAGGATTAATAAGTCATCAACATAGAGACATACAATGACATATCCAATATGTGTGTATTTTATATAAACACATTTATCTGATTCATTTATACTGAATCCATTTGATAACATAGTTTGATCAAATTTCTCATGCCATTGTTTTGGTGCTTGTTTAAGACCATAAAGTGACTTCACCAACTTACACACTTTGCTTTCATTTCTTGGGCTTACAAACCCTTCAGGTTGCAGCATGTATATTTCTTCTTCTAACTCACCATTCAAAAATGCCGTCTTTACATCCATTTGATGTATTTCCAATTTTAGTATAGTCGCGATTGCAATAAGCATCCTAACGGATGTTATTCTAGTTACTGGTGAGTAAGTGTCAAAATAATCCAGATCTTCTTTCTGTCTGAATCCTTTGACTACTATACGAGCTTTGTACTTATCTATTGAGCCGTCATCCTTGAGATTTTTCTTAAATATCCATTTATACCCTAGTGGTTTTGATCCTTTAGGTAGATCCACTAGTTCCCATGTATGGTTTTGTAAAATGGATTTTATTTCACTGTTGACAGCTTCCTTCCAGTATGGAGCCTCAGGAGATGACATTGCTTGTTGGTAAGTAAGAGGTTCATTTTCTATCATATATGCATAGAAATCGGGTCCAAAGGTTTTCGAAGTCCTTTGTCATTTTCTCCTTCTGGGTTCCTCTACCTCAGTTTCAACATTTCTCTTATTCGAGTTTTGATTAACATTATCCTCAGGAGTATCTGTATCTATTGATCTCTTTTGAACAGTTGTTTCAATAGAGGATTTTAGAGGATAGATGTGTTCAAAGAATCTAGCATTTCGAGATTCGATAATGGTGTTTTCATGTATGTCATTGATTTCAGATTTGTATACCAAAAACCGATAAGCAGCACTATTATGAGCATATCCTATAAATATGCAATCTATAGTCTTTGGTCCAATTTTGACCTTCTTTGGTTTCGGTATTTCTACTTTGGCAAGACACCCCCACACTCTCAAGTGTTTGTAGGATGGTGGTCTGCCTTTCCACAATTCATGTGGTGATTTAGAAGTCTTCTTTCGAGGCACTTTATTAAGAATGTGATTAGCAGAAAGTATAGCTTCTCCCCAGAAGTTATCTGGTAAACCAGAACTAATGAGTAGAGCATTCATCTTTTCTTTTAGTGTACGGTTTTTACGTTCTGCTACCCCGTTTGATTGAGGGAAATATGGTGTCGTTGTCTGATGTATAATACCATGTTCGGCGCAGAACTCCTCAAAAGGAAATTTGTACTCTCCTCCTTTATCACTTCTTAGTGACTTTATCTTTTTATTAAGTTGGTTTTCAACTTCTGCTTTGTGTTGTTTAAATACGTCGAATGCCTCGTCCTTGCTTCTAAGGAGATATACATAACAGTATCTCGTACAGTCAATAAAGGTAATGAAATACCGTTTTCCTCCTCTAGTTTGACACCTTTTTAAATCGCACACATCTGTGTGAATTAAATCTAGAGGTTCTGTATTCCTTTCAAGTTGATGAAAGGAAGTTCTAGTTAGTTTTGATTCGGCACATGTTTCACATTTGTAATTTTGAGTCTATGGCAAAATTAGGTATAAATTCTAAGTTTATCATTTTTCCCAAAGTATCAAAGTTATCATGTCCTAATCTATTATGCCATATATCAAATGACTCAGCGATATAAATAGAAGGTTCCACTTTATTCATATCTTTTGGTACAATAGTCATTACATTCATTTTGAACAGACCATCACTCACATACCCTTTCCCCACATACACTCCATTTTTATACAATACAAAATTATCGGAAACAAAGACCAACTTGAATCCATTCTTGCTCAGTAGTGATCCCGAGACCAAGTTCTTCCGAATGTCTGGAACGTGGAGCACGTCATTCAAAGTGAGTTCTTTTCCAGAAGTCATTTCGAGAACCACTTTTCCCTTGCCTTCAACCTTTGACGTGGAGGAGTTTCCCATAAAGAGTTGCTCTTCTTGTGTCGCAGGCTTGTAGTTGGAGAACATCCACTTGTTAGCGCAGATATGTTTTGTGGCACCAGTATCCACAAACCATTCCTTCGTGTTGCCAACCAAGTTGCATTCGGAGATTACAGCAGATAAATTCATTTCTTAAACATCCTCCGAGAGCCTATCACATTCAGTAACATTGGCTTCGTCTTTCTTCTTCTTTGGTCCTCGGCACTCAACTGCTTTGGGACCTTTCTTTCCGCAATTATGGCAATTTCCTTTGAACTTCTTAGCCTTTTTGCATTTGGATTATGCTCCCTTTTTCTTTTGTTGTTCTTGTCGGACTCGACCACATTTTCTTTGGCACCATGGTGTTTGTTGCCTTCTTTTCAGATTTTCTGTTGTCTTCCTCGATTCTGAGACGAACAACCAGATCCTTCATGGACATCTCCTTGCGCTTATGTTTCAAGTAGTTTTTGAATTCCTTCCATGATGGAGGTAATTTTTCTATTGCTATAGCGACTTGGAAAGATTCACTCAATTCCATCTTTTCATCATGAATTTCATGGATAATGACTTGAAGTTCCTGAATTTGGCTGACAACTGTCTTAGAGTCGACCATTTTGTAATCCAGAAATCTTCCGACTATGAATTTCTTCATGCCGGCGTCTTCAGTCTTATATTTCTTTTCCAGTGCCTGCCAGAGGATCTTTGCGGTTTGAACAGTACAATATACATTGTACAGGCTGTTGTCGAGGCCATTTAGTATATAATTCTTGCAAACGAAGTCTGACCCTTCCAGGCAGTGAGCGCTTCGACTTTTGTGGCGTCAGGCTCGAGTTCATCTACTTTCGGAGGGTCCTCTTCAAGATACTTGGCCAGTCCTAGTGTGGTCAAGTAAAAAAGCATTTTCTATTGCCAACGCTTGAAATCCACACCAGTGAATTTCTCTGGCCGTTCCCCATGTGAGAAAGGTACATGTTGAGGAACCAAAGTACCAGTCTGAGCGGGAGGTACAGTGGGTGGTACAGGCTGCTTGTTTACCGAACTGTTACTGTCTTGAGCCATCGTCTGCAAGCAGTTGACTTCAATCAGTAACACGTTTATACACAAGCAAATCTTTTTAAGATTGTTATCTACAGAGAAACCCTAATTCGAAATTGGGATACCAGAAAAATTGAAATTGGTTAACAACAAGGTTTACCGTTTTGTATTCCGATTGCAAGTATGATCTTCAAATCCGAGTCCAGCACTGTGTTGTTCCCTTAAAACAGATTTCCTTCCCCTACGACGCGTTGGGTTAAGATGAGCAACTGTTTCCCAAGGTGAAATGGAATCAAGTTCGCAAGGCTGCGCTGGCGATGCGAACGGCGACGAACTCAAGAGAATGTTTTAAGAACAATTATGCGGGAGAAAGAAGAAAATGGTCAGAGATTCGAATTCTTTCGGTGATGAAAACGGTTCTGACTCAATCTATTTATATCTTTTGCAGGTGACGATTTGGTTTAAATGGATGCTTTGTTTGGAAGATAGCGACCCGTTTCTAAACGTTGCAACCCGTTTGAATTCGTATCCGCTGGCAAAAAGATGATCGTTAAGCCCAAGCCCAGCAAAAATATGATTTTGTCCCGTTAATCACAATGCACATTGCAATGCACAATGCACATTGCAAAGTGCTAAGTGCCTACAAGACGCCTCAAACACCCATTCGCACACGCGTACGGGAGCGGGCACGAGCACGGGCTCGGGTACGGGTGCGGGTGCGGGGTGGTGCAGTGCACCACCCCTTATGGTCCCCATTGTTGGTCCAAATCACTCTCTCTAAGGAATTTATAATAGTCTCTACACTTATATATATAAACCATTATAATTACTTATACCCTACAATGTGGGACTATTCCTACATTGTGGGATACTCTACCCTACACTTTCATTATTCATTTATTCCAACAATTCCCCACATGAATGAATAATTCTTTAATTTGTTCTTAAATTAGTGAAATTATGTTGTATCGGTTAAAGTAGCACAGTGGCCTTGAACTTTCCTATTGTTTATCTATTTGACCTACTAGCGAATCAGTAGACTTGTGAATGTCTTTGAACTGTAAGCCTTTTGTATAGATCAAAATAGTAGATAACTCACAACATGATTTCCAAACTTCCTTGGTTCTCTGTTTGTGTTCGTTTTTGTCATGAACACCTGCTTGGTCTCATGAGTGTTTAAAGAATTTGACCTTACAATTCTTTTTGAAGCGGCGCCTTCACACTCACGTAGGTGATTCTATGAAGAGTATCCCGTAATACTCCACTTGGGTCTTTTATAACACCACAGTATAGACATCATTAAAAGCTAAACTTGTCATATTCTCCAACGGGTTGTGCATTGACTTATCATACGAATGGTTTGTATTTTAACAGCGCCATTAAGTTTATCTACAAGCTTAGTTGTCCCTTTGAACCTAGATCTTGGGATCTCCAGTCAACTAGGTGGGATTTCCGTTTTAGAAAACTTTTAATTCATAGGTCTTAAACCCATTCCCATCGATAAGGTTTGAACTTTCTCTCTTGGCAAGCCTTTTGTAAGTGGATCCGCTATGTTATCCTTTGACCTTACATAGTATATAGTGATAACTCCGTTAGAGAGAATTTGTCTTATGGTTATATGTCTACGACGAATGTCGAGACTTACCATTATACAATGTACTATTTACCCTTCCTATAGCAGATTGACTGTCACAATGTATACATATTGGAGGTACAGATTTTTCCCAATTTGGAATATCTTCCAGAAAACCCCTAAGCTAATCTGCTTCTTCTGCGGCTTTGTCTAGAGCAATGAACTCTGATTCCATTGTCGACCTTGCTATGCAAGTTTGTTTGGATGATTTCCATGAGATTGCTCCATTTCCTAATGTAAACACATATCCACTTGTGGATTTTGTGTCATTAGAGCCAATTATCCAATTTACGTAACTGTAACCTTCCACTACTGAAGGATAATTTGCATAATGCAAACCAAAGTTCTGTGTATATTTTAGATATCCAAGAACTCTTATTATCGCTTTCCAATGATGTTTACCAGGATTGCTGGTAAATCTACTAAACTTACTTACAGCATATGCGATATCTGGTCTTGTGCAATTCATTACATACATGTTACTTCCTAATATGCGAGAATATTCAAGCTGATATATATTGTCACCAGTGTTCTTAACCCAATTTTGGTTCATATCTACTGGCGATTTCGCTATAGTTATACTGTATTGCTTGAATTTTTCAAGTATCTTGGCTATGTAATGTGATTGGGATAATACATATCCCTGTGGTGTTCTTACAATTTTGACATCCAATATTACATCAGCTAGTCCTAGGTCTTTCATATCAAATCTAGAGGATAACATATCTTTTGTTGACGTTATTATGGCCTTATTATTGCATAGGATTAATAAGTCATCAACGTTGAGACATACAATGACATATCCAATATGTGTGTATTTTATATAAACACATTTATCTGATTCATTTATACTGAATCCATTTGATAACATAGTTAAGATCAAATTTCTCATGCCATTGTTTTGGTGCTTGTTTAAGACCATAAAGTGACTTCACCAACTTACACACTTTGCTTTCATTTCCCGGGCTTACAAACCGTTCAGGTTGCAGCATGTATATTTCTTCTTCTAACTCATCATTCAAAAATGCCGTCTTTACATCCATTTGATGTATTTCCAATTTTAGTATAGACGCGATTGCAATAAGCATCCTAACGGGTGTTATTCTAGTTACTGGCGAGTAAGTGTCATAATAATCCAGATATTCTTTCTGTTTGAATCCTTTGACTACTATACGAGCTTTGTACTTATCTACTGAGCCGCCAGCCTTGAGTTTTTTCTTAAATATCCATTTATACCCTAGTGGTTTTGATCCTTTAGGTAGATACACTAGTTCCCATGTATGGTTATGCAAAATGGATTTTATTTCACTGTTGACAGCTTCCTTCCAGTATGGAGCCTCAGGAGATGATATTGCTTGTTGGTAAGTAAGAGGTTCATTTTCTATCATATATGCATAGAAATCGGGTCCAAAGGTTTACGAAGTCCTTTGTCGTTTGCTCCTTCTGGGTTCTTCTACCTCAGTTTCAACATTTCTCTTATTCGAGTTTTGATTAACATTATCCTCAGGAGTATCTGTATCTATTGATCTCTTTTGAACAGTTGTTTCAATAGAGAATTTTAGAGGATAGATGTGTTCAAAGAATCTAGCATTTCGAGATTCGATAATGGTGTTTTCATGTATGTCATTGATTTCAGATTTGTATACCAAAAACCGATAAGCAGCACTATTATGAGCATATCCTATAAATATGCAATCTATAGTCTTTGGTCCAATTTTGACCTTCTTTGGTTTCGGTATTTCTACTTTGGCAAGACACCCCCACACTCTCAAGTATTTGTAGGATGGTGGTCTGCCTTTCCACAATTCATGTGGTGATTTAGAAGTCTTTTTTCGAGGCACTTTATTAAGAATGTGATTAGCAGAAAGTATAGCTTCTCCCCAGAAATTATCTGGTAAACCAGAACTAATGAGTAGAGCATTCAACATTTCTTTTAGTGTACGGTTTTTACGTTCTGCTACCCCGTTTGATTGAGGCGAATATGGTGTCGTTTTCTGATGTATAATACCATGTTCGGCGCAGAACTCCTCAAAAGGAAATTCGGACTCTCCTCCTCTATCACTTCTTAGTGACTATATCTTTTTATTAAGTTGATTTTCAACTTCTGCTTTGTATTGTTTAAATACATTGAATGCCTCGTCCTTGCTTCTAAGGAGATATACAAAACAGTATCTCGTATAGTCGTCAATAAAGGTAACGAAATACCGTTTTCCTCCTCTAGTTTGACACATTTTTAAATCGCACACATCTGTGTGAATTAAGTCTAGAGGTTCCATATTACTTTCAACTTGATGAAAGGAAGTTCTAGTTAGTTTTGATTCGGCACATGTTTCACATTTGTAATTTGAGTCTATGGCAAACTTAGGTATAAATTCTAAGTTTATCATTTTTCGCAAAGTATCAAAGTTAACATGTCCTAATTATTATGCCATATATTAAATGACTCAGTGATATAAATAGAAGGTTCCACTTTATTCATATCTTTTGGTACAATAGTCATTACATTCATTTTGAACAGACCATCACTCACATACCCTTTCCCCACATACACTCCATATTTAGACAATACAAAATTATCAGAAACAAAGACCAACTTGAATCCATTCTTGCTCAGTAGTGATCCCAAGACCAAGTTCTTCCGAATGTCTGGAACGTGGAGCACATCATTCAAAGTGAGTTCTTTTCCAGAAGTCATTTTGAGAACCACTTTTCCTTTGCCTTCAACCTTTGACGTGGAGGAGTTTCCCATAAAGAATTGCTCTTCTATGTCTCAGGCTTGTAGTTGGAGAACATCCACTTGTTAGCGCAAATATGTTTTGTGGCACCAGTATCCACAAACCATTCCTTCGTGTTGCCAGCCAAGTTGCATTCGGAGATTACAGCAGATAAGTTCATTTCTGAAACATCCTCCAAAAGCCTATCACATTCAGTAACATTGGCTTCGTCTTTCTTCTTCTTTGGTTCTCGGCACTCAACTGCTTTATGACCTTTCTTTCCGCAATTATGGCAATTTCCTTTGAACTTCTTAGCCTTTTTTGCATTTGGATTATGCTCCCTTTTTCTTTTGTTGTTCTTGTCGGACTCGACCACATTTGCTTTGGCCACCATGATGTTTGTTGCCTTCTTTTCAGTTTTTCTGTTGTCTTCCTCGATTCTGAGACGAACAACCAGATCCTCCATGGACATCTCCTTGCGCTTATGTTTCAAGTAGTTTTTGAATTCCTTCCATGATGGGGGTAATTTTTCTATTGCTGCAGCGACTTGGAAAGATTCACTCAATTCCATCTTTTCATCATAAATTTCATGGATAATGACTTGAAGTTCCTGAATTTGGCTGACAACTGTCTTAGAGTCGACCATTTTGTAATCCAGAAATCTTCCGACTATGAATTTCTTCATGTCGGCGTCTTCAGTCTTATATTTCTTTTCCAGTGCCTACCAGAGGATCTTTGCGGTTTGAACAGTACAATATACATTGTACAGGCTGTTGTCGAGGCCATTTAGTATATAATTCTTGCAAATGAAGTTTGAATCCTTCCAGGCAGCGAGCGCTTCGACTTTTGTGGCGCCAGGCTCGAGTTCATCTACTTTTGGAGGGTCCTCTTCAAGATACTTGGCCAGTCCTAGTGTGGTCAAGTAAAAAAGCATTTTCTGTTGCCAACACTTGAAATCCACACCAGTGAATTTCTCTGGCCGTTCCCCATGTGAGAAAGGTACATGTTGAGGAACCAAAGTATCGGTCTGAGCGGGAGGTACAGTGGGTGGTACGGGCTGCTTGTTTGCCGAACTGTTACTGTCTTGAGCCATCGTCTGCAAGCAGTTGACTTCAACCAGTAACACATTTATACACAAGCAAATCTGTTTTAAGAATGTTATCTACAGAGAAACCCTAATTCGAAATTGGGTTACCAGAAAAATTGAAATTGGGTTAACAGTAAGGTTTACCGTTTTGCATTCCGATTGCAAGTACGATCTTCAAATTCGAGTCCAGCACTGTGATGTTCCCTTAAAACAGATTTGCTCCCCCTACGACGCGTTGGGTTAAGATGAGCAACTGTTTCTCAAGGTGAAACGGAATCAAGTTCGCAAGGCTACGCTGGCGATGCGAATGGCGACGAACTCAAGAGAATGTTTTAAGAACAATTATGCGGGAGAAAGAATAAGATGGTCAGAGATTCGAATTTTTTCGGTGATGAAAACGGCTCGGGTGCGGGGTGGTGCGGTGCACCACCCCTTATGGACCTCATTGTTGATCCATAGCACTCTCTCTAATGAATTTATAATAGTCTTTACACTTATGTATGTAAACCATTATAATTACTTATACCCTACAATGTGGGATTATTCCAACATTGTGGGATACTCTACCCTACACATTCATTATTCATTTATTCCAACATTTAGCTCCCATACGTTAAAAAAAAAATATAACCCTTAAACGGCAAATAGAAAACTGTTTAAGGGTTAAACAGTTTTCTGTTTGCCATTTATCCCCAATAAATTAAATAAATAAAAAACATGAAAATATCGCCACTTCAATGTTGGAGCAGGTAAGCGTATCCATGCTTATTTCAATGGCAACTCACACTCGAATTCACCACCTGCTGGGTATGCTCTAAAAAGGAAGCTGATGCAACCAAGTTCACAAAGCACTACAACAAATAAACATTGTTACGACGGCGAATAAACATTGTTGAACAGATCAATAACATTTTGGTTGCCGTTGTGATATGCATAGTTGCATAAAATAGACTATTTCCACAATATTAGCTTAACATTGCAAGGAAAGTTGTAAATTATATATATACGATATTTTCTAAACATTGTGTATGATTTATTTATTAGGTGGAAATGCTCCTCGTAGCGGTGTTTAAACGTTATGAATTTAGCATCTTCAACGCATGTAAAACATTGTTACAGCTTAACATATGACGGAGATAAGATGATGTATTTAATTTTTTTGTAATGTTTTGTGGCAGTTGTAAATATAAAGAAAAATATTATAGATCTACATTCAATTATTGCTCCTATCCATCATAATATATAACATTGACAACACTTTATAACAGTAAGGTATACATGTAATATACCATTTCAGAAACATTGCAAACTTATAATAATTCATTCACATATATTTTCTAACATTGGCAGAAATTTGCAAATATTGTTAATACAAGAACAAATCATCTATTTAACCGTTACAGCAGTTTAACGAGCACGTTTAACGAGCACGTTGGTCAAATGAACTGAATGTAATTCCATTAAAGAAAACATCAAAAATGAATATAACTTTGAATATTTGAAACATTCCATATATATGAAACCAAAAGATCCAGCTTACACTCCTGCAAGTCGATCTACTCAGGTCCCAACTCCTTGATCAGTTTCAATTGTTGCTTCTCGTATGGGTTAGGTGCCTCTACTTCTTCCACTCAGGTTTGTCATCACTAGTAAATGTTCCTATAGTGAGTAGTTAGTGTTTATTTCCACATGTCTTTTGCTCATGGATCTAGACAGCTCCTCCTCCAACTTTCAAATGGGCATTATTATGTCTTTAAATAGACATAATGGTCTGCTGAATTAAATAGGGAGAAAAAAATGTGAAAAGGTTCTTGTGTTGGCTTGCATAACCTGTTTCGCAGATCCATTAGTGAATAATACCTTTCTTCATTTTTTGTGGTGTCACCTGCAGATGTGCACAGATTGGGCTTTACATAACCAAAGAACATGTATTATGATCAATATAATACAATAGAAACCATATGTTATTTAAAGATCGAGCTCACAGTGTGAAGATATTTCAGTTATTATATCAAAGTTCTAAAAAATACAATGTACAATATCACTGCATATAACTAACAATTCTCTAAGTATTGTAGCATGCAATTGTATTTTATTAATAAATTTCTCGTTAACTCGAAATAGATGGGATATCCAGTTAACAATTTGGAAATATCTTAATATAAATTTAATTTTGTTATGCACTTACCTTCAATTTAGTATAAAAAGTGATTAACAAATAATTTAGTTAATGACCATAAGTTTGATATGCATTTGTTTGACTTTATCAGTTATCATGGTCAAGAAGTTTATTTGAATTTTAGGAGCAAAGTACTATATTCTGGTATGAATTACTCCAGCCACAATGTTCATGCAGTTACCAAATATAATCAATATGAAAACCTATAGGTTTAAGGGTAGTCTCATCACTCTTTCTCCTAGCTTATTTTAGAAATAGGATATTTACCAACCTTAAAAAGTCACCATGTTTATTCCCTTCAGCTTCAGTTGCTATATCAAGAAATCCAGCTGAAATTGCAAGGTTTCAAACCCTAAAAAGAAAGACAAAAGAAGATTCACATGATTAACTCTTTGTTTCAGACATGTAAAGTACAATTTGAGGAACCGCATAAGCTTATCCATGGCCAATAATAGAATGAACGATGAAACCTTTTCCTACAAGCTTCGTTCTCTTTTCGTGTAATTATAAGTTAAATAAACTGTTAGTACCTCACAACTTAAAAAATATGTGAAATTAATATGCATCCTAAGGCATAAGATAAAACAATGTAAATTTTAGTTGGTGCTTGACAAGGAAGTAAAGAAAATATAATTACAAAATGTACTATGCTGGCATACATTGTTAACTAGATTTGCACAATACCATTTTAGGTTATTCATCAAATAGTTTCACTAACATACAAGGTTAGAAAGTAAGGCCTCAATCAAGTTAGTTTCAAGACAATTATTTTTCAATAAAAATGACATAACAGTTACAGATGGTAACTTTAGTTATTAAGTTATTGGTCAAAAAGCAATATAAGATCTAATAACAACCAAAGGTAAAAGATCACACGTAGTTAAAATTAATTCATCAATAAGCAGTGTCCAAAAATTTTCAAAGTTTCACATAGGTTGACTCTTTGAACAACCTAGTTTCTCTCTTAACATAACTTATAATTAAGAAATATGCTCTGTCGTTTTGAGTTGTAGTTCATTCCTTTAACTTGTATAGCTAAGTTAGTATAAAAGCAGCCTTTGATTTAACATAAATTACAGTAATGATAACAATAGCAAAAATTAAATCAAATCACAAACTCTAATAGCATAAGGATTTCATTCTAATGGCAGGAGGTTAGCAAGCAGAAGCCTATCTCCTCACAAACATAACGAAAGAAGCTACAGCCTCGGCGCTGCTTCCACTGTCGTTAGTTCCTCACTCTACACCCTCGATGGGACAAGAACGCGCGCTGTCCCCTTCGACCGTTTCCGAATCATCCACGACACCACTATTGGCAAAGGCACCCACTTCCTCATTCCCTGGCTACATAAACCTTACATTTTTTATGTCCACGCTCGCTCTCTCACATTCGCCTTAAATTTTGGAACCAAAGACTTGCTGATGGTGAATCTTACACTTCGTCTTTTGTCATGTCTAGAAGAGGACCACCTATCGATGATTTTCAAGTCCTTGGGGACGGAGTAAAATGAGAAAGTGCTTCCATCTATTGGAAATGAAGCACTGAAAGCGGTGGTAGCTCAATTTAACGCTGATCAGTTATTGACCGAGAGACCTCCTATATTTACATTGGTGAGGGAGAGCACAATTAAAAGGGCAGCTGATTTTAATATTGTTCTTAATGACTCACTTGAGCTGTGGAGCTGAGTTAAGCATGGCGGTCGAGAAGAAGCAAGTTGCACAGTAGGAGGCTGAGAGGTCAAAGTTTTTGGTTGCAAAGGAAGAGCAAGAGAGGAGAGCAAAAGTGATAAGGGCAGAAGGGGGAAGCAAGACAACAAAAATGATATCAAAAGCAACAGCAGCGGTGGGTATTGGCATTCTGGAACTTTGAAGGATCAAGGCTGCAAAGGTGACAGCTGCCTCATTGGCAAGGTCCGACATTGCCTATCTACCAGGTGGCTCAAAGGATGGCAACAATCAGTTGTTGCTTTCCCTTAATCCTGCAGGACGCTAAAAGTTGAATTATAAAATGAAGCTAAATTAGTGCTTATTGTTTTTATGCGCCAAAAATTACTTCTTTTACCATAGGCTGGCAGATGCAAGTTAACAGAGCAGAGCCTTTTCTGAAGGTCGTTATCTCATCTTAATCCTTTTTACTATATCGGTGGATCTTTATTTTATTTTTCATATGTTGTGCTCACCACTTGACATTATGTTCTTATGCCTTACTTTAAATTTTAAATTTGTGTCTTTATTCGATCTTTGAACTGTCATTTTAGAAGAAAAAAGTAGCAAAAATCAAGTTATTTACAGGTAGATCATTCATTTATATACTCTGTTTCATGATTGAAGGCATATATCATTTATTTTTAGACAAGAATAAAGCTTGCCGGAAGTACAATCGATCATGGGCAATAAATCATGTTATCTTATAGCAAACAAACTAAGTCCGTATAGTAAAATAAAAATAAAAAATCAAAGCACATGACTAAGTGAGTTGGAGGACCTTCTGTTATAGGAATGATAACCATATCATATAACGGAAGCACATTAACAAATTCAACATCATAAATGTATGTTTTAAGGTAAATTGCTGAAAAAATAAGAAAGAAAAGAATATGTATTACCTAAGAAAATACAGTAATTGCTTTTTTGGTTGATGAATCTACTGAAGAAGTTGAGATGCCAACTGCAAAGTAGCCTGAAGACATTTTTGTGCTTCTAAGTCTTGCTCCACTGCATCCATATTCGCTTCTTGCCGACTACACACCTACACTTGATCACCAACTGACTGTTGTACTTGATAGCCATTCGACTTTTGCATTACAGCAGCATTAGATACCTCAGGGAGCGAGCACATCGAGGAATGCAAGTTAGGGTTTTGAGGCGGAACGGACTGTGTTTTAGTTTCTGAATCCGGTTGGAAGTTTGCAAATTGTTTCTGCTGCCCACTAAAACTAGCAAGTTGATCAGAGTGAAGAGGAAGATGTGCTGATGTGATAGCTTATGATTTAACTTCTTGATTTTGAAGTCGCTAACAAGCAAAGGCATTACATTAGAAAATCTAGGTGGGATGGCTTCTTGCTTTTGCACAGCAAAATTACCAACATCGAAAATCTCAGGGCTATAATTGTTTGAGATCATTAGAAATGATTTTGGAGTTATATGTGGTAAATACTCTACTGTTTTAGGGTCACCAAATGACCGCTAGACAAATAGTAGGAAAATGGATATGCTATCGACATTAGAAACTGAAGAAAACTATCACATCTATTTTCACTTTGAAAGATTGTTTTATGCATTTTGACAGGGGAAAGAAAGAAGTGGAGGAGTCTGTCTGCACCATACAATATCTCATCCTGAAAAAAACGTTTTACGGGACCTAATATAGCCTTGGCATCGAAAACGAGGAGTCTCTGTCAACACCCGTTATGTTATCATAACTGGAAACAGCAGAATCATGTTTCAGTTTTATTGCCTTCATTTGATTAATGGTGAGACAAGTGCTGGAATTCAGATCTTGGAATTTCAAAACGACGCCAGAAATGCTAACTTTGCGAGGCACTTCCAGTGCCTGTTTGGAGAAATCAGATGAAGGTACATGGAAGAAACTTACTTTTCCATCAAGTTTGGCAACTACAGCAGTGCAGCTGGCTTCAAGAAGATGCATGAATTCTTTGTATAAATTTATATCGGTCTAATACAGTAACAAAGAAAACTACCCGATATGGAGTTGACGGCTAACCACACTTATCTCCATGTAATCCATCTATCAAAACCAATAACTAACCATGATTCAATCATTAGGTTTGATGAATTGACAGTAGGATGTTGGCTCAGGTTCTTCAAAGAGATAATTTGAGCAAAACAAGGTATTTTCAGCAAGCTAAATTTACTAAATAGCGCAATAGTTAAACAATAAAAACAACCACCGCTGCTAGTTCTTGAAGTAAGCAAATTTCATTATAAATTTGAAGTGAGCAACATAAGCATAGACAAATGGAGAACTATGCTAATAAATAAATTATCAAGTCACGGAACATCTGTAAAGTAATGAACAACTTAAAAAGGATATTACATTGAAAAACTAAATATAAACCATGGAAAATTAAATTGTAACTACCTTCTACCCTATTGCTGATAAATTTTCCATCAAAATCCAAATAAACCTTTGCAAAACGCTACTCTATATTTTATCAAATCGTAAATTAATGTGTTTCGCAAACTTACCTGATGCTTTGGCTCTACGATTCTGATTGCTCCTTCAATTTGAGGCTTTCGTGCTAGATAGTTACCTCCTACAGCTCAAATATCTAACATTTTGAAGTTCTTACAAAGACAATGTGACGTCAAAATATGGAGCGATGGGGGATTGGGAAATTACATAGAAATTGAAGATGGATCTAAGCAAGAGAATTCCTAGCCAGATCTAAAACGGTAAATAATATTTGAGGGATAACTAGGGAAGGGTTTTAACGCATTACTATAATGTCACTCAAAATGGTAAACATCTCAACGGTTAAAAGAAATCCAATGGATAATGATATGTCTACCTCAGCTATTGGGATAGTCCGTCAAATCTAATGGTTAATATGCCCTTCACATGGATCACTACTGTGATCCAACGGTTTTGCTATGTTGATTGTTATACAGCGCTATGTAGCTATTATTAAAAACAATTTACTTTATAACATTTGGCATAAGTTGCAAGCATACTATTTTACAATCAACCACAAATATTATTGACAACGATTTACAATTATTATATAGAATTATTAAATTTCACAATGGAAAGAAAATATCATAAACACATGAGAGTAGAAGTAGTAGTCAAACAATGTTTCACAATGGTCTAAGCACATCGTATGTTTTGTAAATTGTAATAGTAATCATATGTTAGGAAAAACATGACTTTCATGACGTAAATCAAATGTTGCAAATAACCTGTTCACGATGATTTTGAAAACAGTTGTTAATTTATCTTCTTGCACAACGTTTTGGCTTCAAAGCTTTATTTACACATTGATTTTACAACATTTTCTTGAATAAATGTCGTAAATGACTCATAATTCTACAACATTTCGCTGAAACATTGCAGAATTCATGTTGTAAAATTGGTATTTTCTTGTAGTGAAGAGTAAATGAGGTTCTTTTTTAGCAAAACATTATTAATCCGTTATTATTTCATGCACAGTGGACTATATATTACAGATCTAATGCTCAAACACATGTTTGATGATTGGGGAAAACATTAAAAAAATAATCTATTAACATTGATAGTCAGATAAAAAAGGAGTTATTTGTTGTTTTAGGACCTTTTTATTTCGTTACTTTTCTTTTATATAATGTAAAAATGATTTTGATTCACGTATTATGATTCAAAACGTACATTAAAGAGGTAGTCCCTAAATTATATCCCTGACCTTATTCTTCTTTAGCCATCCTTCTTCGTTTGTGTCATTTTGTTTTATTTAGTTATTAGCAGAAATACTTTTGATGTGAAGCAACACAACGAATATGTGAGAGAAAGTAATGAATTCAGAATTATGTGTGGGCGGTCATCCCGATTATAGTTCAAGTGGAAATAATATATGTGACAATGTTCGCAATATAACTGGATTAAGTGGAATAATTCTGTCACTAAACATACCAATTATTTTTATTTTTAATGAATAAAAAGATGAAAATGAGTAATCGTTTTTAAAACAAATCAATATTGACCCTTTGATTTAATTGTATGTTATGATTGTAAAATTTTACTATAAAAGGGTTTGTCACATCTTATTGTATTTAATTACGTAGGTATTTAGGACACCATTTACTGTTTTAATTAACACGCCAAGGTGAAAGCATATATGCATTTTAATTTTATATAGTATAGTTACATAAAATGGATATATATTTTTCATTTTACACGAAAAATGAGTATATGGGTATAGTTTGTTACTAAAATGTGTTGGGAAATGATGTGATTAGTACATTTATCAGTTTCTTTCTTGGAAATCTGTGTACCTTGGTTATATTTATAATGGATAGTTTTAAAAATAGAGAGTAATCTTTAATTTGATATATATATATATAAAAAAATTTTTAAGGATTATGCATTATTATTCAGTTCATTAGGGAAGGAACGAAACATAAATAACAGTAAGGATAAATGATCCATATGATAATTTAAATAGTTACACTGGTATCAAAAGGGCAAGATAACAATATAATGGGACAATGATGACTATTTTTTCTTCTATTCCTCATGAATATCCACGGGTGGCATTAAATGAATATCAGCGTATGGTATCAAACTATAATTGCAAGCATTGTCATCATTCCTCATAATACTATATCAAATACGTGTTGGTGGACCTTTTATCAACAGACAACCATGATTATACATTTACCATAACTGCACAAATCTCTAAATCTGGATTTATAATAAATACTTCATTAATATTTATACTAAACTATAAAGGAACATATTTTGGATAATTAATCAATGACCTGCTAAAATGGCTCATCAATGACATACTAGTATAACCGCACAACGGTGGGAAAACCGACCGTTAAGTTATATAATATAAAGTGAAAAAACAAATTATTAGTATATTTTTAATAGAAAAATTGTAAATACATTTGCACTAAGATTTAGCAATTCGATATTAAGGATCTATCATCAATGTATTAATCAGAATCACTTTTAAGTTTAAATAACAATTATTTTGATTCTTCTTAAAAGCACTTCCATGTTGAGTTGGCAAGAACATTCAGGCAATCTGCAGACACACATGAATGCTACAATCACAAAACAAAACGATGAACGTGACTAACCTAAACTCGAGGTGTGATGTAAATGAATATCAAAAACCTAAAATAGCAAAGCTAGCAACAAAATTTACATCCGCTATACAACATCATTTGTACAGTAATACACAAAGTTCATGTTGCTTGTTGTATCGTTGATGCAACCAAGAACGACTTTCAATGTGAGGAGAAGACCCATTAATTCTAACAAAATCAAGATGGAAAAAACCACATGATTACTTGTATGCACAGAATGACAGAAACTTATGCTTAGCTGTTTTAAAATAATTTAGTCATTATAAAGGATGCTGATTCTACATCACATTACATGATAATTTTCCAACTGCATTGCACGTTCATGGTTCACAAAGTTTTGCACGTTCATGGTTCACAAAGTTTCTTCCAGAACGTTTATGCTGCTGTGTTCCTAGAATTAAGGGTTCAAAGCTTTAGGGACAAAATATTCAGGTTAAAAAAATCTATTTAAATTTAATATCTTTACATCATTCACTTGCTCTAATTATTTGATAATCGTTTACAATTCCGCCACCCAAGTTGCTAATGAAAGCTCCAATCATTCACTTGAATAATTATTAATCATGATACTGTCATAATGTTACCCATCCGTTAAGACTATTTACCTGGAAGAAATGAAGCACGTTGTCATCTCTGTGCCCACAAAAATCTACATCAAATTACATAGAAAATGAAACTAAATCAATATTTTTGCTAACATGCTAAGGTTGCTTGTAGCTACAGGGTGTCACTTCTTTATGGTAAAATACCCAAAGAACCTTACCGCTTGCTGCTTGAGCCTGTGATCATTAACTTTTATTTTTAGTGTGGTACTTTATTCAATCTAAGCACTCATTCCGATATCTCGGCATTCAAACTCATGACCTCTAGAATCTCGATCTAGAGCATTATACCACTTGTCGCTGGCGGTCATTAACAAGAATATATCATTTTTGACTAATAAAGGAATATTGCAAATGCCTTTTGGATTAGCTAATTAACATGTTCTAGTAGAAATGGACAATACTGTGGTGTGAAAACACATTTATACACAATTAGCACACGCGAAAATAGGTATACAACAAATATTAGTCTACATGAAAAAGAAAATAAACAAAATACATATGAACATACAACACTAAGCATAATTTCTGTTGCATAAGCAGAAACAAATTTAAGCAAGAAACCAAGGAAGTGGCTAGAAGATGAAACTAAATAGATAAAAATTTTAAGTAGATATCCCAATCAGTAACAAATCTGACCTTAACAAAAGCTAGAAATTTTTCTAAAACACGAACTATAATAGTCATTATTTTCAAATGAGAAGCGAAATGGTATCTTTGCAAAATTTGTTCTGCATGATTCCACGGCCTGTTACTCAGAATTTAAGATTCTAATTTGAGCAAAGAACAAGCAATCAACAAAAATATGAAATTTTAACGGACGATGACAAACATAATTTGCTTGTGGATGGATTCACCATACATCCTTATTAAACTGTATTCATAAAAAACATTTAAGGTGGATGCTTAAGTAAAAAAGAAGAAAAAATATGGGAGCAATATTTTGCTGTGCAAAACAGAAAACATCAAGACAAAATATGTTTTGTCCAAACTTATAGGAATATGATGTTTGTGATTATGTATAACAGGCATGGTGTCACACTTTATGACTCCATTCCAATTATTTTCGCCTAATATACACAAACTTTTATACTACAAAAAAAGTATTTTCCATTCGATCCAACGGAATGGAATTTTTATAATTATGTAAAATAAACATGTTGCCGTCACTTTAATTACCATTAAGCACTAACCTTTTTTCCTTTATATATGCCAAATTTTATACCCGCTAAGATAATGTGCTTTTGCATTATCCAAAATTAGGATCTAGGTAAGAGCAACAAAACAAGAGAAATTTCGATGGTTTTGCATTCAATATCTAGGAAATATTATTAACTGAAAAAATACAAATAATAATTTGGAGATATATGGACTAAAATATGCACATGATTCTCCTAAATCAGCTAATTATGTGCACAAAAACGTCTACACTATCTGATTAAGATGAGCCTTACAATCTGAATTCCCTCTAACCGAACCACATCACGCAGCACAACTTCTCATAACTTAGGAGATCAACAAAGCATATTCTTATGGCTTTTTTAAGTCTTGAAAAATAATGTATATATTCTATCATTTGTTAATATTTTCTTCTGTGTCAATCACCTATGTAATGACCATTATAACAAACAAACAAAAAGGAAGAAATAGGATACCTAAAACATTGAAACTCTAAGATGCAATTTCTCTTCTATAATGTTAATTTTTTTCTTTAGGAAGTAGTCACATCACAGGTTGTGTTTCCATGCTTGAAGTGGCCAGTTTGAAGTAGTAACCTCCCTGACAAACTAATTAGCTTCGGGAATTTGTATCATACCAAAATGAACCCCAGAAATCAAGTTGCCCTGTAAATATAAATCAATCAGCAAGCATGAAGAAAATACAATAGTTCATAATCATCAACAGCAATGGCTCTAATTTCACCATGTTAGAGAAAAAAAATCATGCATGTAATTAAGATCATGATCAATACTCAAACGTAGACGAAACTTTATGGACAAAACATTCAGACAATCGCCAAA
>JASFAX010005857.1:0-34455 GCA_030737875.1 Allium sativum
ACGATTAGAGCGGGAGATCCGACTATCGGATTTTCCCGAACCCGCAACCGTTGGGTTCGCCTTGGAAATATCTTTCCAACGACACCCACTTTGTGAAGATCCAACGGTTGGATTGTCTGGAATGTTTAATTAAAATCTGAAGAAAAACGACGCCAGAATCGATTATATTTATATATATATAAATATAATTAAAATAAATCGAATAACGACGCTGCAGTTCATATTTCGAAATCGAAACTTCAAACGAGTGTACCGGGAGATTTGACCGTCGGATTTTCCCAAAACTAAAATCTTGGATTCGTTTTGGAAAGATCTTTCTAATGATATAAAATTTGTGAAGATCCAACGTTTAGATTTTCAGATATGTGTAAATCAAATCTGAAGAAAAACAGCACCACGGCCGCGTTATGGCCTGAAGCATTGTTTGAATGGAATTGGCTATTTTAAAATAAATAAAAATAGCGATAAATCGTTATAAAATAGTATAAACGAAATGGAATGGAAAATAAACCGAATTTACCCGGTTTATTAGATATTTGATGGTTGAATGTGTTTGGTGTGAATATTACATTTAATAACAGAATTATTGATGTCGAATAATTTAACCATTGAAATGAATTGATTTAAATTATAAATATACATGAATTATTTGAAAAGGCTGAGTTAAATCTCATTTCATATAATTGATCGACGATAAGAAGTCGATAATGAAGACGGTTGTTGAAGACCGGAGATCTTCACCTCGGTTGGATGATAACTGATGTCCTGATTAGGAGGCATCCCGAAATATGGATAATGAGTGGTGATCGTCCAGACGTACATGGAGATCGATGGATATGCGAGGTACGTGGTGCCTCCGGTTTCGTTCAGGCCCAGAACGAACTTGTAAATGGACTGTGTGTGTGACATTGGATTTTGTTTTGTGTTGATTGTGTTAGAAACTCTACTGTTGGATTTTGATGACAACAGCTATACAATTATATCAAAGAACTTCTGAGCTAACTTTCAGGTACATGGGTATCAAAAAGAGAAAAGAAAATAAGTTCAACATGAAGATACACAGTACGAAAGAGGATAAAAGCGTGTACATGAAGGATGCTAATCAATTATGTAGTGTTCAAGTATTTAATTATCTATTATGGTGATTGAAAATCCATTTGGACTCTAATGATGGAAGTAGACAAGAAGAAACAGACTCAAGAGCTTCAGAAGAATGCATATCATAAGTTGAGTGAACATAAAGTCATTATAGTCTAGAATTGTTAAAGCCCCACAAATTAACTTCAAATCACCTAAAATTTCTTCATAACATCTAATATATCATAAAGCATTTTACATAATTTTTTTGGAATTTTTTATTGTAAGAAAAACGATAAAAAAAAGTCAAAAAATGATGAATATAGAAGGCTGTTTTTGCAGAATTTTTTGCAGCAGTAAACGGTAGCATATTGTCCAGAAACACTATTAAAGGTTATAACGGCTATATTCTGAAACGCTATGAAAGGGTATAACGGCTATATTTTGAATAGACATATGATAGCGTTTTCGGGCCAAACGCTACTGTTAAGTGCTGTCTTAAGTGCTGTAAATAACGATTATATTTTATGAAAAGACACTTCGTTTTTCACCAAATCTTTTCAGTTTTTTGATCTTTCAGAAGGGTTGTGACCATTCTAATGATATCCCTTCACCATTATATAAGCCCCAAACGTCTCCATTGATTTTACAACAACTACTTTGATCAAATCTATTGATTTTGCTCTAAAATTGCTCTACAACTATCATTCTCTCAAATTCTATCAAAGAGATCGATTATTTTCATTCACAACCTTTATAATCGATCTAATATTAATCCTAGCCTTTGTACATCCACTAAAATACCATTTGTGAGGGCTACAGGAGTGTTGTACTATATTTTGACTACTCAGTGTTGTTTAGAACACATTCAAAAGTCAAAAACCTTTGTAATTGTGAAGTCCTCTTCAGTGGTTGAGCCAAGAAATCCCGTTCAGTGGTTCGGGTAATTGTGAACCTATTCCTCCGGGTGAAGTGAGGGTTTTAGTATTAGTGAAATACCAGAAGTGAGTCTGGGACTGGACGTAGGACAGTGGTCTGAACCAGTATAAATCGACTGTGTGATTTACTTCTTTCTACTCTGCTATATAGATATTATATCCTATTCTCCATACTACACGATCCTAAACTGCTGCATAGCCTCTTTCAATTGGTATCAGAGCTTGGTATTCTAGAGATCGTAACAACATCCTAGAATAAATGGCAATAAAGAAATCTAGTAAAGGCATTAGAAAGTGGAAGAACAACAAAGCAGAAGCGACGGAGCAAGAGAGCAAATGTTTAATGGCTAAAGTGAGATCACAATCGGTATATAAGGATTCATTATATAAAGATCTTTTATTAGACCACAAAAAATTATTAAAAGATTTTAAAAGTTTGGGTAAACTTAATGCAATTATTTTACCCAAGTCTAAAAATTGTGAGCAAGAAAATTCCAAATTAAAAGAAGAAAACAATTTTTTAGTCAAACAAGCCAAATATTTTGAAAATACCTTAGAAGAGCTTGTATTTCGAAAAGATTTCATTCAAAAAGAAAATGAGCGACTAGAAGATAAAAACAATGTTCTTTTAAAGGAAATCGATCTCTTGAAAAATAGAAATGAATCATTAGAAGATTCTTAAAATAGTTCTAATTCTTTAGTTTCGTCTCTTGAAAAAGAAAATGGAGCTTTAACTGAAAAGAATTTAGAATTATCTAAAGAATATGAGTATTTAAAGGTTAATAATAATACTTTGCAAAAAGAAACGTCTGATTCGAATGAAAACTTTGAAAAATTACACTCTTCTTTAGTTAATTCAGGATCACAAGTTTGTCGTCTCGAAAATGAGAATAATACTTTAAAAAGGGAGAATTCTGAATTAAATAAGAAAATTGGTTTAAAAGATTGCAAGAATTCTTTTGAAAATTTTAATCGCGACTTTGGAATCAAATTTGAAAAATGTAAAAATAAGTTCGTAAAATTTAATAAAGGTCGAAATGATTTAAATGATATTTTATCTTGCTCTAGACGTTTACAAGATAAAAGTGGCTTAGGGTATAATAAAACTAATCATAGAACTAGTACTAGATATGCTTTCATGTATTACAAAAATTTAACTGCTAGTACTAAAGCACGTGTAACTCGAAGATCAAATTTCTATAGAAATTCAAATGCTTCTATGACTAGAAACATTTACAATAGAAGTACAACAGGAATTACTATTAGAAACTATATAAGTATTTGGGTTCCTGTAAATTGGAAAAACAGAGAAAAGTATATAGATGATTATTTTGATTCAGTAGTTAATAAAATTTTATTTTCAAAGGTACCATTAAACCCTCATGGGTATGGTTACCTTCTATCTAACCCCTGGACCATAACGGAAGAAGTGGGAACCAAAGAATTTATATAATATTTGTTGCAGGTACACCACAACAACAAAAAGAGGGTATTTCGGTATCTCTAATATCTTTAAAAACTGAGCTCAAAGCTAAATCAGGGAATTTGGGAAAATAATAGTCACATACTTAGGGGGAGAAATATTCTTATATCACACATTCAGGGGAAGAAAATAAAGAGAAGACGGTGATATTTATTACATTCCATCATTCTTTTTGATAATGACAAAGGGGGAGAAATTCATGTGTATATTGATAGAGGGAGATATTATACTAAGAGGAAGATGTTATAGAAAGAATATATTTTTAAATTGTATAGTTGTCATCATCAAAAAGGGGGAGAATGTTAGAAACTCTACTGTTGGATTTTGATGACAACAACTATACAATTATATCAAAGAACTTCTGAGCTAACTTTCAGGTACACGGGTATCAAAAAGAGAAAAGAAAATAAGTTCAACATGAAGATACACAGTACAAAAGAGGATAAAAGTGTATACATGAAGGATTCTAATCAATTATGTAGTGTTCAAGTATTTAAATATCTATTATGGTGATTGAAAATCTATTTGGACTCTAATGATGGAAGAAGACCAGAAGAAACAGACTCAAGAGCTTCAGAAGAATGCATATCATAAGTTGAGTGTACATAAAGTCATTATAGTCTAGAATTGTTAAAGCCCCACAAATTAACTTCAAATCACCTAAAATTTCTACATAATATCTAATATATCATAAAGCATTTTTCATAATTTTTTGGAATTTTTTATTGCAAGAAAAACGATTAAAAAAAGTCAAAAAATGGTGAATATAGAAGGCTGTTTTTGCAGAATTTTTCGCAGTAGTAAATGGTAGCATTTTGTCCAGAAACGCTATTAAAGGTTATAACAGCTATATTTCGAAACGCTATGAAAGGGTATATTGGCTATATTTTAAATAGACATATGATTGCGTTTTCGTGCTAAACGCCACTGTTAAGTGCTGTCTTAAGTGCTGTAAATAACGGCTATATTTTATGAAAAGACACTTCGTTTTTCACCAAATCTTTTCAGTTTTTTTATCCTTCAGAAGGGTTGTGACTATTCTAATGACATCCCTTCATCATTATATAAGCCCCAAACATCTCCATTGATTTTACAACAACTACTTTGATCAAATCTATTGATTTTGCTCTAAAATTGTTCTACAACTATCATTCTCTCAAATTCTATCAAAGAGATCGGTTATTTTCATTCACAACCTTTATAATCGATCCAATATTAATCCTAGCCTTTGTACATCCACTAAAATACCATTTGTGAGGGCTATAGGAGTGTTGTACTATATTGTGAGTACGCAGTGTTGTTTGGAACACATTCAAAAGTCAAAAACCTTTGTAATTGTGAAGTCCTCTTCAGTGGTTGAGGCAAGAAATCCCGTTCAGTGGTTCGGGTAATTGTGATCCTATTCCTCCGGGTGAAGTGAGGGTTTTAGTGTTAGTGAAATACCAGAAGTGAGTCTGGGACTGGACATAGGACAGTGGTCCGAAACAGTATAAATCAACTGTGTGATTTACTGCTTTCTACTCTGCTATATAGATATTATATCCTATTCTCCATACTACACGATCCTAAATTGTTGCATAGCCTCTTTCAGATTGATCTCTATTAAATATATATCTGTTTAGCGGCGAAGAATTTATTCTCTTGCTTAACGCCCTTCTCTGAGAGGTACGAGCTCAGAGGTTATATATCGATAGAAATCAGTCGCCTGGAGTGAGCTGCCTGTGTGGCACGCCTAGTGATCAAGGCTTCTGTTGAAAAGCAAAATCTTGTGGTTGATGATCAAAGTACGGCCTGTGTGGCATAGCTTTGTGTATAACGTTGATTCGCGAGCCTCGCACCCTGGTATGAACCAGAAACAGGAGAGGACCTCAGGGAGGGCATGCGTTTCCTTCTAGCTAGGGTGGTGTCAGTGCTTAAACTGGCTGACATTTATATTATTTTCACCTGTGTGGTTCTTGCTGTTGCGAGGCGCCTCGGATATATCGGTGATAATGTGAAACCGATAGAGTCATTCGTTGGCTCATTTACGCCCCAAAGGGCGGGGAAACGCAGTGTTCAGGCATAATAATCCACATCGGTGGACCGGCCCTGACGATCCAAGGGGCAGTTGCGGCTGTTCCGGAGACATGGGCTAGATTGTCTCGAATTCGGTAACGACTATCTTTTGCCTTGGTTCATGACGGAAATCCAATTTCCAAATACGTGACTTTACGGTTTTGATTGTATACCTATATATGGCGACATGATATATGGTACCCATGCCGTCTATGATTGATATTTATGATTGAATATAAAATTAGAAACTAACTAGAAACGAGCTAAGATGGGTGGTTTCCTGGGTATTCGTCTGATGTTGGTTTCGGCCTTTGGGGCTAATACTTAGGGAATCGTTCTCTTACTAATTTACAGTTGGAGTCTGATTAAGAATTAAACGACAAAATTTACATTTTAAGTGATTTTGCTTTATTCGTATCAAGCATATTTTGGCCATTATAAGGTAAAACTCTATCCTCTGGTTTGCGTTGCATTGTCTGATGGGAACCGAGTCTTATAATGGCTTCATTTATATAAAAATCATTGCGATGTTTTAAAGATTTACTTGTTTTAAAGCACTGGCAATCCAATGGAGTAAACCCGTTCCGCAAAAGTGGCGTGGTCCTATGATTAGTCATATTATAAAATGTGTTAAGTAGATTTCTCATACCAGTCCCGTGACTGACTCGTAGTTTGTTTCACTTGCAAACTCGGGTGCCCCTTTTTCTACATGGGCAGCCTTGTATTTAGGTTTTAGCAGGCTCTTTCTGGATAGCTGGAGCTGAAGATGGATTCTATCTTTATCTCTTTTTATGTTGTTCAGCTCCTGTTGTTCATATTATGTTTTGCTTTCCGCTGTAGACATTTATGTATAGCTGAACTGTATTTGTACTATGTACGATCTTTAATACTGTGTAACTCTGATGATTATGTTTATCCAGTGTATTATTTGTTCATTATCTAGTGTATTTATTTATTTCTATTCTGCTGTTATCTGTTTATGTGTTTTATTCCAAAGATTACCCTTGACACTATCGTACGGGGTTTTGGGGTCGTCACATTAGGTGATTCTTCGGAAGTTATGCGACTCTTCTAAGTGATTGTGGCAAAGGTTTGACTAGGGTATGAGATACTAAGAGTTTCAACTAATATGTATGGGAAACCACCTATCTAAAGGAAGTATTAAGTGGGTAGGAGATCACCTTTAATGACAGCTATATTGTAATCAAGGGGTCCGCTGGGACGGTCTTAAATGGCAAGAGATCATCTACATAAACCTGGTATTAATTTGCTGCTTAATGTCTCTTGCATTATCTTGAGAGTATTTATATTGTTGCGATGTCTACTAGAAATAAGGTCTTAAGTGACTCTAGTCCGCTAAGGGGTACTAAGTGATCATTGGAATTTGTCTTTATTTAATTTGGCCTTGAGTGATCAAAGGGTTCCCTCTTTCCACTGATGTACGCATTAGTAGACAAATATTTGTATATGTGTGTATGATTTCCTACACATACCCTTGATTGTTTTTAAACTTCCCAAGTATACGAAGAATGTTTTAAACTTAAAGATTTACTCACTAGAACTTTTTTCTAACCCCCTCCATGGAACAACACAGGTTAGATAGGATTGTCTTTGGAAAAAGCATTATGATGATATTGGGCTTAACGATGGCGATTACTATCTTATTTTAATATTGTTTTTTGGCAAAGCTGGCCTGTTTTTATAATGACATGTAACACTTTTTATTATAACAAATAATAAATACAATAGGAATGGAAGTTAGAGGTGTTTCCTGTTGATGCCAAAAAGTGGCACAAACACTCAAACAGAAAAAGTAAACAAAAACAAGGTAAATGCAATGCACATATGAATTTATAGTGGTTTGGCGTTAACAAGCCTACGTCCACATTATAATCTCTTATAAAACTTGAGAAATTCTAGTACGATGGAAGCAATAATGAAAAATCTAAGTACAAAGCAGTTACAATAAGCAAAGAGATAGAGAAATGGCCAAAAGTCCTTAATTCGTAGCTTTTGGGAGATATTTATAATCGGAGGCATAGGTCGTTTCGGCCTATACACATGGCAACCAATCTAAGATAGTAAGAGGGGAGTGGAAGAAGTCTTCAAGCCATTAGAGTGCATATTTAGAAGAAATACTCGATCGGCTCGGTACTGCATGAGTCGATGTAGGACACGTGTCGTTCATCTAGGGTTTTTTGCATAGCGAGTTGAGCATGTCATGGAGATGGAGGTCTTCAGCAGATACTTCGATCTCGAAGTGGAGGAAATGGTAAGAGTCTAACGATTCTCCAGTGGAAATATCTCCTCGACTCGACCATGCTCGTCTTGGCATGTCGAGCCAGATGTTCTCCAGTCCGGAGCTAGTGTCATCTTCAAGCCGAGGTATACTGATCCGGGCTCATTACCTTCTTCAAACCAGATGTAGTTGTGCTCTTGTCTTGCCAAGCTGAGTTAGGGCCAAACTGAAACAGAGTCAAGATCTTGCCCATATTTTCCTCACTATGCATAGATGTGCTTCTCTCTAGTCTTGGATATCGAGATCGTGAACATTTGCGGTCTTGATGGCTTGCCAAAAGGAAAGTCAACACTTTACCCCCCAAAGCATGTTGCATTGAGAATGGAATGTGCTTTGAATCTGGTAAGCTGCTCCTGTTTGAGATGTCATTTTACTCTTGGAGAAGGAATGATTGTTGATTCATAAGAATTTCGAATGATGACAACAAAGAGAAGAACAATGGAGAACATATCAAGGAGCTAAGTTTATATATAAGTGTTGAGTTCTGTTACAATTATGTCAAAATCTATCCTCAAAGTATAACACGAATGCATAAACACACACACACACACACACACACACACACACACATATATATATATATCTGTGTGTGTGTGTGTGTGTGTGTGTGCGCTCAACAAACCAGCTGATGTTGGACTGGTACTATAACCAGTCGACTGGTAGAAAATCAACCAGTCGACTGGTCACAGACCAAAATTCCAACAACGGCTAGTTGTTGAAGCATATTTAAATATATAAATGGATTTCAGACTTAACCAGTCGACTGATGGTATTTCTACCAGTCGACTGATCAGAGACTAACAATCATATTCATGAAAAGTGACCTTCTTTCATGAAGAGATTCCTCTTCAATTCTAGATAGAAATAGATGCAACTCTTTGCTGAAACTTTTCATGAAAGAATGCTACTCTTCTACAATTATATAAGCACTACAAACATGTTTTCCAAATCACCGATTCTCATATATTCTCTCTATTTTCTGATTCGAACTTCTATTCTCTTTGCATTCTAAAGCTCTCCTAAATTCAAGTTACTTGTTGAATCTTTGATAATATTTCACATCTCTTGATTCAACAAGCAACATACTTCCTTCAGTCTTCATATACACTTCAAATACTTCAGGATAATATTATAGGCAGGTTGTACTTCATCATGACTACTCAGTGTTGATTAGAGAACACATACAAGGGTCAAAACTCTTGTAATTTGTGAAGTCCTATGTGGGTGCCCAGGCGTGGACATCCTTGTTGGTGCTCGGATGTATTGAGACCTATTCATCCGGGTTAAGAGAGGGTGTGATAGTGAATTCCTAAGAGGAGCTTCGGGACAGGACGTAGGGTGCCTAGTTTTTACCTGCGTAACTATTGTAGTTCACAAGTTAGTTTTTTATTTCTGCTATATCCATATAAAGATCCTGCATAAGTCATAAACACCGATTTTTTTCATTTGGTATATGAGCAAGGCCGTCATTTAACCGTAGAAATGTTATCTGATACATAGTTAATATGGATTACAACACTAGTACTAGCATTAATACTGATTATACTGAAGGCCAATCTACTGCAAGACCACCCTTCTTTAATGGCATGAATTATAACTATTAGGCTACACGAATGAGAATATATATGCAAGCTAATAACTTCAATGCATGGAAAATTACACAAAAAGAGTATACATACTGAATGGTTTGCAAATTAAAAAGCAGAGGCTATCGCCAATGCTAAAGCCATGAATATGTTGCATTATGCCTTGGACAGAAACGAGTTTAACCGGGTTTGTATGTGCAACACAGCAAATGAAATCTGGAGAACACTCAAATTAACTCATAAAGGAACAAACAAGACCAAGCAAAGCAAGATATCCTTGCTTAAAAACCAGTTTCAAAATTTTAAAATGATGAGAATGAATCTATAAATGACATGTACTCACGTTTTTAAAATATTTATCATTCTCTCTTAGGATTAGGAGAAAAATATTCCGATTTTGATATAGTTTCAAAAAATTTAAGCTCTTTAACGGACGAATGGGAGAGAAAGGTGTTAGCTGTTGAAGAAGTTAATGATTTATCTGCCATGAAACCAGAAGAGTTAATGTGACGACCCGCCCCGAACCAGCCGACATTTCCAATGAAAGTGCATTGTGCCAATGTCCAACCAGCACGGGACGGTCGTCAAAGAAAGGAAAGAAGGGAATTTGAACTAACAAGGAACCTGTAGAATGTCTCATAGCGTACGGAGTAAAACATAATAATAGCATATTTGACATTAAACAGGCGAGACAGTGTATAAGCTAAAAACTAAACCATAATCATCGTAGCAGCGGAAAATCCAAAATACAGCTTATGTTCCACATCATCATCATTACAACTTTTTAAAACTGTCTCCAAAGCAAAATAAGAAAGGTACACTACTAATGCCAAAGTAGTGACCAGCAGCGACACAAGGAGAATATATATATAAATATATCATATGTGGAAGCCTCCTGCTCGTCTTCGGTACAGCTACTCGTGCATAATCACCTGACCTTTCTCTAGTCTACCCGTTTAAGAGCACCCAGAGTAATAAGAAGAGACATAAAACTCTGGGTCAAACAAAAGTATGGTGTGAGCGATAAGCAGTAAAACAAAACAATAACAGATATACTAAACCATACCTGAACTTGGACCTGCAACCAAAGAGTTAGCACAATAGGATGCACAATACTCTAAGGTGACACAAACACATGGTGTGAAAATAACGGGGAGGGGGTGAGAATGTCATAGTGATGTCAAACAATCAAACATAGCAACCATCCTCACAACTCTCTCTCAGTGCGTAAAGCATACGATGTCCACCGCTTTGACCACCCCAAATCTTTTGTTGTGATCACTCTGCCCCATGGAGTCACAGTGACTCAACTGCACTGATCCATAGCCGCTAATCCTTTGCCACGTCCACTCTGCCCCATGGAGTCATGACAACTCCACTGCACTGGCTCATAGCCTTGCTACGATCACTTTTCCCCATGAAGCCATGATAACTTCACTGCATTGATCTGTAGCCAATATTCGTCTCTCAGTGGTGAATCAAAGCTATAGACGTCGATAACCCCTTTGCACACGTCCCGCAGCAAAGCCCAACTCATGAAGTTAACCCGTTGATCCTATTTGGATCCTGAGTAACAACCTCCCATTTGGACTTCCTTTGCATCTCAGGTATTGGTCGAATTGGAGTTGGTCTTCAGAAAAGTCATCGCGTAAACGCGGCTCAAATCTGGATCGGTTCGACCTTCATATACGGTCCGATTTGGTTGTCCTTCCCTGGTTCGGTTCGGCTTGCTCCACTTCCTGGCCATCAATCTGGTTCAGTTCGATATATGGGGTCCTCCACGTCACATCAGTTTGGTTTGGCATTCCTGATCTCAGTCCGGTCCGTCACCTCTCGTTCTCCAGCTGCTGGCTTGGTGCTCCGATTCAATCCCGCTCCCTAACTCTAGTCCGATCCGATCCCCATGCCAAGCTTCGGTCCAATCCGAACCCCAACTCAACGCAAATGGCCTTCCTTCTTGCCAAGTCTCTTATGCCAAGTCCCGATCCGAATCGAATTCCCTTGCCCGGTTCTCCTATCCAATCCGAGCCTATATCCGATCCGATCCAAAACCCTGCACCTTTTCTGCAACTTTTCCAGCAACTGTTTTACACTATACGACGGAGTTTTCGACCAATCTAACTTTTCTAATCAATCACAAAGCATACCATATAGTCATAGTAACATGTATAATCATTCACAAACACCAAAACAACAATGTGACAAGTATAAACGGATCAAACATACTCAAAACCCATGTTTTCCCCTTAATCACGTTTAAGCATACCATTAGCAAAACTTATCCAAATTAGCCCAAATTTCTATCAGAGACCTAAAATAATATTTTAGAATTTCTAAACATTTTTTCAGAATTTAATGATGTATAATTTCGTTAATTAACACTAATCACCCCTAATTAGCCGTAATTAGTGAAAAACAATGCAAATCACTCACCTTAGCCACAAATAATTTATAGATCTTAAAGTATCTCTGATTTGGGTTGAATCTCTATGTGTTCCAGCAGCTCTATCCCAAATCCTATGCTAATTTGCCTTGGTTTGATGTAGATTAGGCTATACTTGATTAAATGGTGATTAGAAGGTGATTTGGGTGTTGGAGGCCATTGTTAGGGTTGAAGGGAGGTAAGTGGCAACTAGAAAATGACAAAGAAAAGATTTCTCTAACCCTAATCATCCCTCATATAGCTCTAATTCCGAAATTTCCCAATGGGCATGGCTGCTAGTCACTCGGTTAAGTCCAATTAAGCTGTTTTTCACCTTCTAAACCTTAATTCAGCCCTATCTCCCAAACGATAAGTCTGTTTGACAAGTGTGACCACTCTATGGAAAGGTAAACCATCACCCAGATCTAATGGAGGTGGTATCAGATCAAAATTCCTTACCAATCAAAAGTTATAGGCGAAACAATGTTCGCTAGGGGCAAAATGGTCATTTAAAAATCGGCAAAAATCGTGAACATGGGAATTGACCCCAATAGTCATTCCCCAAAGTAACACGACTATACGACCTCATATGAAAATAAAATAAATATTCTACGATCCTCCGATGCGTAGAGTGCGGGTCGTTACACTCTTCCCCCCTTAAGAAATTTCGCCCAGAAATTCCTCAACTAAGAAACAACCAATGGATCCTGCATGCCTACCAGCCATATCTCGTAATCAAACATACAAAACAAACAAAACAAATCTATCCTAGCATGCGGAAAGACTAAATCGAAATGAAAACTTTACCAGGCAAATAGGTATGGATACGTCTCCTTAATGCCCTTCTCTATCGCCCAAGTACAGTCATTCTCATCCCCGCCCCACTGAACCTTGACCAGATTCACCGCTTTCCTTCGAAGTTTCTTTGTATCATGCTCGACAATATGAACTGGCTTGCAGTTCCCAACTGCCTCAGTGTCTACTTCGATATCATCCAATTGATCAGGTGAAATAGCCACATCGGGGTCGTGCACGAATTTTCTTAACTGGGAAACATGAAATACGTTATGAACTCCTACCATCTTGTCTGGAAACTCAACTTTATATGCCAAATTCCCAACTTGTTCGAGAACTGGGAATGGACCAACAAATCTTGGTGTTAACTTGCCTCTCCTACCAAATCGTATCACACTCTTTAACGGAGAAATCTTGACAAACACCAAGTCGCCAATGGAGAATTTTAAATCTCTTCTCCTCTTATCAGCATAACTCTTCTGCCTATCTTGGGAAGCCTTCATTCGTTGTCTGATCTTATTTGAGGTTTCTCTGAACACATCTGGCCCAAGCACAAATTTCTCTCCGGTCTCTAACCAACATGATGGTGGGTTGCATGGTCTTCCGTACAAAGCTTCATATGGAGCCATACTAATACTGGATTGATAACTATTATTACATGCGAACTCCACTAGATTTAAATGGTCATCCCATGATCCACTAAAATCTAATATGCAAGCTCTCAACTCGGTTCACCCTCTCTGTCTGACCGTCGGTTTGAGGATGGTACGTGGTACTGAGATGTAATTTTGATCCTAAATCCTCTTATAAGTTCTTCCAAAATCCACTAGTGAATAACGGATCTCGGTCACACATAATGCCTTTTGGTATTCCATGAAATCTTACTACCCATTTCATATATAGTTCAGCTAACTTAGTTGTCGTTCTATTCGACTTAACCGGTATAAACTTTGCACTCTTAGTCAATCAATCCACAATCACCCAAATGCTATCATGGCCTGATCTAGTCCTTGGTAACCCATCAATGAAATCCATTGAGACTTGTTCCCATTTCCATTCTGGAATTTCTAATGGTTGCAACAAACCACTAGGCTTCTTTTTCTCAACTTTAACTAGCTGGCAGTTCATGCATCTGGATATAAACTGCCCAACATCTCCTTTCATCCCTTCCCAGCAGTAGGTCTGCTTCATGTCTCGATACATTTTGTTACCACCGGGATGTACAATCAGTTTTGAGTGATGACATTCTCTAAGCACTTCATCTCTCAATCCATTGACATTGGGTACAACTAGTCTCCCATTCTTTCTAAGCCATCCATCTCGATCAAGCCCATACTTTTTCATCTCCTCATCGATACCCATCTCTAACTTGGAGATGATTTCCAATAAGTTAGGATCATCTCTCTGACTGGAACCAATCCGCTCAATCAAAGTGGGTCTGATCATCAAACTTGCTAGCATCTCTGGATCCTGTTCATACTTTGGTTTGAAATTGTACCCTGCAATATACTCTAATTGCTTCCATTCAAGAAACATAGCCCCTAAACTAGCATGTCTTCTACTCAGTGCATCAGCTACCACATTGCCCTTTCCTGGTGTATATGCGATATCGAAATCATAGGAAGCCAAGAATTCTAACCATCTTTGCTGTCGGAGATTTAGATCCTTTTGAGAGAAAAGATACTTTAACGATTTATGATCGTTAAACAACTCGAATCTTTATCCCAAGAGGTAATGTCTCCACATCTTCAACGCGAACACAATTGCTGCTAATTCCAAATTGTGGGTTGGGTATCTTTTCTCATGCGGTTTCAGTTGCTGACTTGCATAAGCCACAACCCTACCTTCTTGCATTAATACAACACCTAGTCCGGTACCACTTGCATCCGTGTATACGGTCATCTCTTCATTTCCTTTAGGAATGACTACCATTGGTGCACACGTCAACTTTTACTTTAGACTCTTGAATGCATTTTCACACCTTTCATCCCAAACGAAGGCTTGATTTTTCTTGGTCAACTAAGTTAACGGTGCTGCTGTCTTGGAGAAGTCTTGGATAAACTTCCGATAATATCTAGCTAATCCCAAGAAACTTCTTACGTCTGTTGCGTTCTTAGGCGTAGACCAATCTTGTACCGTAGCCACTTTCGCAGGGTCCATGACAATACCATTCTCTGAAACAACATGGCCCAAGAATCTCACTTCCCTCCTCCAAAATTGACACTTTAGAGAACTTTGCTTACAATTGGTGTTTTCTCGACACCTCCATCACTACTCTCAAATGTTCCTTGTGTTCTTCCTCCGTCCTCGAATAAACAAGTATATCGTCCACGAACACAAGATCAAACTTATTCAATTGATCCCTGAATACTCTATTCATAAGATCCACAAAATATGTTGGTGCATTGGTCATTGGTCAGCCCGAATGGCATGACCAACCACCCATAAAATCCAGACAATGTCCGAAAGGCAGCTATACTCTTAGCTTCCACCCTAAGCTGATGAAAACCTGTCGTGAGATCCAACTAGGAGAACACTCTCGCGCCACTCAACTAATCAAACAAATCATTTATCCGCGATAGAGGATACTTATTCTTCCTCGTCACCTTATTCAACTCGCGGTAGTCCACACACAATCGAAGGGAACCATCTGCCTTGGTAGCAAACACAACTGGTGCTCCCCACTCAGAAACACTTCTTCTGATAAATCCCTTCTTCAAAAGATTGGTCACCTTCACCCCGAGCTGTCGCTGCTCCCTTGGTGCCAAATGACGAAGTGGCATCACTATAGGTCTGGCATCTTTCACCAAATAAGTACGAAACTCAATCTCTCGATATGGTGGAAGTCCGGTCACTTCCTCGAAGACGTCCGAATACTAGCCGGCCACGGGGACATCTGACAACTCCTCATGTGGGAAGTCGAGGGAATTTAGAAAACTAGCCATTACCCTATCACTAGGTAGACCACCAAACACTACCCTCCACCCATCATCCGCTCTAACTATCACCAAAAAGCCCTCACAGTCTACCTCCACCCCGTATATTTGGAGCCAATCGACTCCCAAAATAATGCCAAACCTAGTAAAGCCCAAAATAAAGCAATCACAAGCAAACATACATTCATAACTCGATAAAACCACATTACGACAAATCATACTAAGGCTAGTTGAACCACCAATCGGGTTCGTCACCGCTAAAGGTCTATTAACTATCTCGGGCTCCAATCCCAACCTATCTGCCATGTCACTAAATATGAAGGAACGGGAAGCCCCGGTATCAAACAATACTCGAACAGGAACATCATAAACAGAAAGCATACCTTGGATAACGACATTCTTTCCTTTCTTCGCCGTAGTTTGGGCATTCGATGAAGAAGGAACAACATTAAGAGCATATGCTTTCACAATATGCTTTTCTTTAGGGGGTTGCGAACACTTATCCTTGTGATGTCCCACTTGGCCATAATTGAAGCACTTCCTGTCCGTTGGCTTTGCTTGACGTTCTTTAGCATAATGGCCCTTCTTGCCACAGCTAAAGCATTCAACATCTTTCTTGCTCTTTTTTTGACAATCCTTAGCTTGTTTCTGACTCTGCTTCCTTTTATTCTGATAATTATTCTTGCCTCCACCGCTTGCTTGCGGCTTTGGCCCCTATGCAGATGCAACAGGGACTTCAGTCTTGGGTTTAGGATAAAGGCTCTTTGACCTCAATGCTTTCCCAACAATCGATTCAAAAGTCTCATCAATATGGTTTATAAGCTTTTCCCCCAAGTACTGATCTAAACCAGTTATTAAGTTCTCATTCTTCTTCTCGGGAGTGTCAATGAGGGATAAACCATACTTCGACAAAGTATCGAACACAGCAATATACTCCGAGACTACTCTACCATTCTGCTTAAGTTCCACGAACTTCCTAAACAATTCTGATTTCTGAGCAGCTGGGATAAACTTATCACTAAAGCGAGCTTCAAATTGATCCCACGTAACTTGATCCTCAGGAGCGGCTGCCTTAATAGCATTCCACCAATTCATAGCCCGTCCTTGCAGCTGACGGGATGTTAGCTTCCTCTTCGTCGCGTGCTCGATTCTTAGATCCTCGAAGATACGCTCACAACTATCGAGCCAAACCTGAACTTCTGTAGCCGATTCCGTTCCATGGAACGGCTTCCCACTAATACTAGTGTAATCCTTGCAAAGCTTGGCAAAATCAGCTTTAGGCGCCTGCACCGCTGCACCACCATTTGCAGCATTAGGAGCCGCCTCTGAACATCCCTAAGCATCTCTCTCATGTGGTCAGTGAACATCGTCCTCATATCAGGAGCATTCCCATTATTAGCTCCTCTACCAGTACCCCTATTATATCAGGTCATCGTTCAATCTGTAAGGAGAAAATGATTAACCATCTCTTCAGTGGTGCCAGTGCAGTGCAACTTCACCCTTAAATATACTAATAGTACATAGATATAACTTTTGAAAGCCAAAATATCATAAATACACGCTCTCATATACGTACTATCTGTCCCTGGTGTCTGTCCTAGGTTAACTACGCAACCTACAACTCTGATACCAAGTGCGATGGCCCACCCTGTAACAGCCGACATTTCCAATGAAAGTGCATTGTGCCAATGTCCAACTAGCACGAGACGGTCGTCAAATAAAGGAAAGAAGGGATTTTGAACTAACAAGGAACTTGTAGAATGTCTCACAGCGCATGAAGTAAAATATAATAATAACATACTTGACATAAAACAGGTGAGACAGTGTATAAGCTGAAAACTAAACCATAATCATCATAGCAGCGGAAAATCCAAAATACAACTTATGTTCCACATCATCATCATTAAAACTTTCTAAAACTGACTCCAAAGCAAAATAAGAAAGGTACACTACTAATCCCAAAGTAGTGACCAGCAGCGACATAAGGAGAATATATATATATTATATAAATATATCATACGTGGAACCCTCCTGCTCGTCTTCGGTACAGCTACTCGTGCATAATCACCTGACATGTCTCTAGTCTGCCCGTTTAAGAGCACCCAGAGTAATAAGAAGAGACATAAAACTCTGGGTCAGACAAAAGTCTGGTGTGAGCGATAAGCAGCAAAACAAAACAATAACAGGTATACTAAACCATACTTGAACCTGGACCTGCAACCAAAGAGTTAGCACAACAGGATGCACAATACTCTAAGGTGACATAAACACATGGTGTGAAAATAACGGGGAGGGGGTGAGCATGTCATAGTGATGTCAAACAATCAAGCATAGCAACCATCCTCACAACTCTCTCTCAGTGCATAAAGCATACGATGTCCACTGCTTTGACCACCCCAAATCCTTTGCTATGATCACTCTGCCCCACGGAGTCATAGTGACTCCACTGCACTGATCCATAGCCACTAATCCTTTGCTATGTCCACTCTGCCCCATGAAGTCATGACAACTCCACTGCATTGGCTCATAGCCTTGCTATGATCACTCTGCCCCATGAAGCCATGATGACTTCACTGCACTGATCCGTAGCCAATATCGGTCTCTCAATGGTGAATCAAAGCAATAGACGTCGATAACCCCTTTGCACACGTCCCGCAGCGAAGCCCAACTCGTGAAGTTAACCCGTTGATCCCATTTGGATCCTGAGTAATAACCTACCATTTGGACTTCCTTTGCATCTCGTATTTTGGTCGAACTGGAGTTGGTCTTCAGAAGACTCATCGCGTAAACGCAGGTCCAATCTGGATCGGTTCGGCCTCCATATGCGGTCTGATTTGGTTGTCCTTCCCTGGTTCGGTTCGGCTTGCTCCACTTCCTGGCCATCAATCCGGTTCGGTTCGATATATGGGGTCCTCCATGTCACATCGGTTCAGTTCGGCATTCTTGTTCTCAGTCCGGTCCGTCATCTCTCGTTCTCCAGCTCCTGGCTTGGTCCTCCGATCTGATCCCGCTCCCTAGCTCTAGTCCGATCTGATCCCCACGCCAAGCTTCGGTCCAATCTCAATCCCAACTCAACGCAAATGGCCTTCCTTCTAGCCAAATCTCTTATGCGAAGTCCCAATCCGAATCGAATTCCCTTGCCCGGTTCTCCTATCCGATCCGAGCCCTATATCCGATCCGAAACCCTACACATTTTCTACAACTTTTCCAGCGACTGTTTTACGCCATACGACGGCATTTTCGACCAATCTAACTTTTCTAATCAATCATAAAGCATACCATACAGGCATATTAACATGTATAGTCATCCACAAACACCAAAACAACAACGTGACAAGTTTAAACGGATCAAATATACTCAAAACCCATGTTTTCCCCTTAATCCCCCTTAATCACGTTCAAGCATACCATTAGCAAAACTTATCCAAATTAGCCCAAATTTCTATCAGAGCCCTAAAATAATATTTTAGAATTTCTAAACATTTTTTCCAGAATTTAATGATGTATAATTTCATTAATTAACACTAATCACACCTAATTAGCCGTAATTAGTGAAAAACAATGCAAATCACTCACCTTAGCCACAAATAATGTATAGATCTAAAAGTATCTCTGATTTAGGTTGAATCTCTATGCGTTCCAGCAGCTCTACCCAAATCCTATGCTTATTTGCCTTGATTTGTTGTAGATTAGGCTAATACTTGATAAATGGTGATTAGAAGGTGATTTGGGTGTTGGAGGCCATTGTTAGGGTTGAAGGGAGGTAAGTGGCCATTGGAAAATGATAAAGAAAAGGTTTCTCTAAACCTAATCAGTCCTCATATAGCTCTAATCCCGAAATTCCCCAATAGGCCTAGCTGCTAATCACCCGGTTAAGCCCAATTAAGCTGTTTTTCACCTTCTAAACTTTAATTCAGCTATATCTCCCAAACGATAAGTCTGTTTGACAAGTGTAACCACTCTACGGTAAGGTAAAAAATCATCCGGATCTAATGGAAGTAGTTTCAGGTCAAAACTCCTTACCAATCAAAAGTTATAGACGAAACAAGGTTCACCAAGGGCAAAATGGTCATTTAAAAATTGGAAAAAATCGTAAACATGGGAAATGACCCCAATAGTCATTCCCCATAGTTACATGACTATACGACCTCATATGGAAATAAAATAAATATTCTACGTTCCTCCGATGCGTAGAATGCAGGTCGTTACAATTAATCGGTAATCTTATGTCCTATGAAGTAAATTTGCAGGAAAAGAAAGCACATGTACGAGACAAGAAAAATTTAGCTTTCCATGTTGAGAAAGTAGATATTGCTTTTGTAGCAAAGAATTTCAGAAAATTCTGAAACATAGAAAAGGCCAAAGCAAGAATATGAAAAAGAATTCGTCAAAAGAGCCTGACCCAACCCTGGTAGAATGCTTTAATTGTAACAAAATCGGACATTATCAAAAGAATTGTCCGGAATTGGAGAAAATTGCAAAAAGGAAAAATAAAAAAAGATGATCATTTTCAGTCACTTAAGATAATTCAAATTCATCATCTTCTGATAGTGACAGCGATAGTGACAACGAACAAGAAAATGTATGCTTCATGGCAAAGGATACTAAGGTTTGTGAATTTACTTATGATGAATGGAAATTAATACGGAAGTTTTAGAATCTAGAAATAATTTTAAGAGAAAGTGTAAACAAGCTAATGAAGATATAAAAAGAGCAGAATTTGAAAGAGACTTATCAAAAGATGAAAAAGAGATTTTAGAAAATGAGATTAGAAAATTACAAGAATCTCTTTCAGTAGAAAATTCTCAGATTTCTATGTTGAGTCAAGAAATCGAGACTCAAAAGAAAAAAATGATATACTAGCTTCTGAGAATCATGGTTTGAATACTAAAGTTAAAATTATAGAATTAGAAAATTTTAGTTTAAAAGTTCAACTAGATAGTATTTCTAAAAATGTTAACAATTTTAATAAAGGTAGAGAGAATTTATCTAAAATATTAGAAAATTCTCAACCAGTTTCTAATAAAAAGGGACTAAGATATGATCAAAAAGCTAAAAGGAAATCTAGCTCCAAGGATTCTAATATTAAAGTAGTAATTTCTAGTAATAAATTAAATATTTCTACTAACAAAAATTACTCGGGAAATATTAGTATATGGGCTCCAAAAACCAATAATGCTTTTATTAGAAATAAATATATTAAGAATTTTTTTGATACTGTTCACAACAATATTAGTTATATTTTCAAAAGGGATTCTGAACCCTCTTGGGTTTGGTTTCCTAAGATTTAATCCTTAGGACCTTAACGGAAGAAGTGGGTGCCAATGAAATTTTATTTTTTGCAGGTACCACCAATATGTGATAGTGACTAGCTCAAAATAAAAAGAAGTTTTGATTAGTACTCTTGAACCACTTCTGTAAGTTATTCATATTTAGTATAAGATTCTTTTATATGCCCAGCTCACTTAAAATGGTTTCATTTTGTTAACTAAAAAAATAAAATAATAAAGTATTTTTAGTAAAGAATATCGATCTACAAACAAACCTTATATTTGGTTTCTATATCTATTTTTAAGCAAACTATTTTGTTTTAAATGAATGGATAAAACTAGTTTTACCAATCATTTATATACACTATATTTAGTATATGTCTTTTATAAATACATTAGAAAATTTGTCTGCTTTCACCAAAACAATAGAAATTATTCTCCGAAAAGCTTTTTTGTGTCATGTCGAAAAAAGTAAGCTCTCCATCTACACTAAGTCCTCTGAAAAAACTCATCTGATTCTATCAATATTACTACTTCTCCAATTCCAAATCAACTCTTCAGTGGTAAGAATACCAAACCGGATATACTTCAGATGCTAAGAAAAGAATGGAGCTTCTAGTATCTCCACCAACGAAACACAAAATAAATGAAATACGTCATTATCAAAATGAACAAATGAGGTTGCAATGGGAGTTATACTTTAAGCAAAAACAAACCTCGGATAGATTAACTTTTTTAGAAACTGTCGCACTTCGTATGTGCGGTAGGTCAGCTGTACTTGAACCCAGACATTATCCTCTCTCTACGACTCCTGAAACACTAAGGATATCATCTACTTCATGGAAATCTTGGAAAAAATCTCCCAATGGTAAGAAGCAGAGTCTAAATTAATGGGGGAAGAATTATCAAGAGAATGAGGGAGCTGTTTCTAAGACCCCGAGAAAATCAACCTCATCAGAAGAAGAATAATAAATTAATAATAGAAATTCTTCTTTTTGTTTAATAAGATTTGCATTGATTGAAATGCAAAATTTCAAGGTCTTGTTTCTTATAATCATTGTAATAAGTATGTATTTTTTGTTATGAAAATACATATTCTCGTTTCAAGAAAAGTAGACATAATTATATATAATCTATACATAAGATAAGAATTAAAAAAAACTGAGATAGCCGTTGCTTTTATCAACAACCAGTCGACTAGTTGTATACATACCAGTCGACTGGTTAATGAAAACCCGGAAACACAATAACTGCAACAGTTCGGTCCTTATAACCCTAATTACCCTACTTCTCTTCATTTCTAACATCTTATTCTTTTCTCTCAAAAACCCTAAGCCTTTGAACATTTGATTTTTCCTTTTCAACCATCAATTTCAATGGCACCTCCAAAAAGATAAGGCGATGCTGATTCATCTTCTACAACTAGGGAAAAGAAGAAAGTTGATTCATCCATGGATCAATGGTTATATCTTGCTAAAAGAAGATGGAAACTTATGTCAAATCTAAGTTCATTCCAGGACCTTTTGTCAAGTTTCAAGACTTTGATTCTTATGGATTGCAAAAATTAGCTCGACGAGGTAGAATTGAATCTCTTTTGGATTATTCTCCAAATAATAAGAAAATTATATGTTGCGATGATCAAATTATTCTGGGCTAATTTGAATTTGGATCATCATACGCATACCAATACACAAAATTGTGTTTGGAGTATGGTTTGCGGGCAACCTATCTTTATTTCAATTGAAAGGACAGGAAATATTCTAAACTCTCCTATGGATGGGATAGCTTTATCAGAAGTGAATTGCGAGTTTGGAATTAGAGATGAAGTATATCATCTTTTTATTGATGACAATTCTGATGGCTCTCGAACCAAAGGATTGCGACCAAGTGCAAGACTTCTTCACCATGCTCTTACATGTACAATATTACCACGGTCTGGAACACATGATCTTATGCATGCAGATACATTTCGAGCTTTATATGCAACTTATGGCAACATAAGGATAAATTGGATGCAAACGATAATGGATCATCTTTTGCTCTTCACACATGGTATGGGTACTTGTTTTCACTTTGGTGAATATTTAATGAGAGTATTTGACAATGCAAACATCCCCAAACTGGATTCCAACGGTGGGCGAAAATGCCCATAATCCACCAGAGGGTTTTATAACCATAAGCCGATAGATTTACACGGTCGAATGTATCCCTTCATTTAATCTGTTCATCGTCAACTTCCTCCGCCATATGCAGTTAAATCCAACGACGTACTCTTATTTATTTTCTTTGTATATTGTATATTGTATATATAGAACATCTAACTCAGGAGCCAACCTTTATTAACATCGTCCTCTTTTACAACTTCAAACAACAGAAGGATATAACTCCTTCTTTTCTTTATTTTGAGTCTTCTCGAAATAAGAAAGTTGTTCAACAAGCTAGGAGATATTAGGCCTGACTGTTTCTATCTACCTTTACAAGTAGGATGCGCTAGGAGGTGGATGCAATGCGGTAACGTTCAAGCCTCAACTTTCTCATTTAATTTTAATCATGTTCATAAGTTCTAACTTATACGGTCTTTTGTAGGTGCTACTCGGCCAAGCCCATCGGCCGAGTATACAGTAGCTGCATGGCTATTCCGTGGGACGCTCCAGTGGATAGTCGGAGTGTCAATAGATGCATATATGATGACTTCTCACCTCTTTCAGTTACTCGATTCCAGCCGGACTGTGGGAATGGGTGGAGCTCAAGCTCCAGCTACCTCACCATCAGCAGATGTGCCCCTAGTCGAGGGAGGGGGGTAAGAAGTAGTGGTCGTGCTCCCAATCGGAGGGCAGGCAACATCAGCTCGTCCATGGGCCCAAAAAAAACGTTCGTCAAGAGAAAAGTGCTCCCAGGACCAGTCGATACCCAGAAGAAGAGGAAGGAGAAAAATAGCAATCCCCCACGAAAAGAGTTAAAGAGACCCATAGTCCTCCTTCGAAAACACTATCTCTTCAAAAATCTCTAACTTTGATTGCCACATCAGAGCAACTTGAGTCATCGTTCAGGGGTCTAAGCAACTTATCTCAGCATGTATTCAACTCCAGACTTAGATGTTGCTTCCTTCTTCCCGAAGTCCGTCGAAGAAACAACTTCTGCCAGGGTTGGGGAGACAACTCCGGGCTCTGGCCCATTAGAGGGACACTTTGGACACAAAAGACACAAGCACTGTACATCACAACACTTTTTTCCTTTATGTATGCCAAGTGTTAACTTGGATTCCCTTCTAGAATACAGGTCCAATGACGAAAGAGCAGAAATATCAAAGTTGATTCAAAACTAGTCTAGGCTGAAGTGGTCCTAGTAGCCATACTTCCTCTTAAGAAATAAGAAACCGGGAAAATGAAGAGAGGTGTGCTCGCGAAAGAGAAGAGAGGGAGCATACGCGAGAAAAAAGGGACTAGGAGGATCGGGACAGGAAAGAAAAAGAGAAGGAGCCTGCTAAGGAGAAATAAAAAGAGCATGATAAAGAGAAGTGTCATCATGATGCCTCGCATTCCCGCAATAAGTCCTCTTGAGTAGAAGATAAAACAACTAGCAAGAATTCTCAAATATAGAAATCTTCCCCTAGACTTCCTACCGACCCTTCTCAATTATCATAGATGGTCGTTTCCAAGGGACGGGGCCCAGCTGTCTTCGAGGGTCGCAAAGACAAATCACCTCAATTAGGCATTTCCTATGGACAAGAGATGACTCTGAAGGAAAGTAAGAAAAGGTTAGCGATGGCAATTCCTCAACACTTCTATGAGGTACATCTCTATTTGTTCTGGATTACCTGAACTGGCTAATTTAGCCAAGCGCCATGTTGATTCAACTCCCTCATAACATGAGAGATGCTGTAATAATCGAACAATTCTATTAGTTGCTCACATAGCCAAGATAAGAGACAAGTCATTTCTCCTTAATCTAGAGTTCCCTTCTGACCTGACACACAACAACTTGTGAATCACAGAATATGTCATTAGTTTTAACACCTTGTTCCTTTACGAGTTTCAGCTCAGCAATTAGGGCTTCATACTTGGCTTCGTTGTTCATGGATGGAGATTCAAATCTAGTACATAATAGATCAAACGTCCCTTACGAGCAACTCGGGTGCTAGAACACCGATTATTTCGACCCCCGTTGGTACACAGCTTACATAAGGTAGTAGGTGGGCCAATTCTTTCATCCTCCTTATCCTTTAGAGTAGTAAATTCATCTATGAAGTCCGCAAATGCTTGCCCTTGAACAGCTCGTCTAGGGATATATGTAATCTAAAACTGAATTAGTTCAATATTCCACTTGAGTGACTTTCCAAACGCCCCAAGTCGCTAAAGGACCTATCGTGGCGGCTGGCCGTCAGTGTACATTTCGATAGGATAGGCCTAAAAGTAGCGACAGATCTTCCTGGAGTTTATCAACAAGATGTAAGCAAGCTTCATAACCTTTGCATAGTTTCATTCTTCCCCCATTAACTTCTTACTTACATCTTACACCGGTCACTGGACTCGGTTGTCTTCGCGGACTAGTGATGAGCTGATGGCATGTGAAGATACTAGTAAGTACACGAATAAGTCTTTGTGATCCACTGGCTTTGACAAAATAGGAGGCTTCTCCTAATAGTTCACCAAATTTTGGAATGATTCGATACAGTTAGGCATCCAAGTAAAATTGTGCATCCCCCGCTTAATCAACTCAAAGAACGAGAGACACTTATCAGCGACCATGGATATAAATCTACCCGATGCTACTACCTTTCCATCCAAACTTTGCACGTCCTTGATCTTCCGAGTTTCTCAGATACCCCTTATGGCTTTAATTAGTTCAAGATTAATCTCAATCCCTTGCGAGCCTACGATGATGCCCAAGGATTTCCCTAACGCAAAGCTGAAAGAGCATTTCAAACGGTTGAGCTTCATCTCGTACTGCTGGAGGATGCCAAACATTTCAACTAAGTCCTTGATATGACCAGCTAACTAGTTCGACTTCATAAGCATGTTTTCCACATATACCTTCATCGATTTCTTGATTTGGTTTCGGAACATATGATTGACAATTTATTGATACGTTGCTCTGGCGTTCTTTAGTCCGAACGATATAACCACGTAATAATACAACCTAAGATCTGCTATAAAACTGGTATGTTCCTGGTCTGAAACATGCATTGCTATCTGGTTATATCCGGAGTAAGCATCCATAAAAGAAAGAAGTTCGTGTCTAGCCATTGAGTTGACTAGCTAGTTAATCCCAGGAAGTGGGAAGGTGTCGTTTAGGCACGCCTTGTTCAAGTCTAAGAAATCAATGCATATCTCCCACTTCCCATTAGCCTTCTTCACAAGAATTGGGTTCGATATCCACTTGGGGTATGTCTAGTCCCGAGTAAACTCGTTGTTCTTGAGCCTTTCAACTTCTTCCTTCAGAGCTACCATTATCTCTAGACCAAGCATATGCCTCTTTTGTTTTATTGTGACATATTCTGGGTCGATATTGAGCGAGTGGATCAAGATCGATGGAGATATCCCACATATGGAAGCTTGGGTCCATGTGAACATGTCAAGGTTCGCATGGAGAAAATCAGTCAACTCCCTCATCCGGAGGGGGTTTAGGTGGGACCTAATCTTTGAGACCTTTATCAAGTCATCATTATCAATTGGGATCTCCACCGTATTTCATTAGGTGTCGTTGTTCTACACCTTGGTTCCTCGTCCTCTCTCAAATCAATTCCTCGATTTGGCAATTAGACATTTCCGGCCGGAATGTCTCCTTTATTTGTTATGCCTCCACCTCATTGGTAGCGGGAGGGATATCTTCAGGCCCCTTACCTTCCTTGACGCGGACCTCTTTCCATTCCTCTAAGTAGCACGCTCGTCCTACTCCCTGATCATTTCTTACAACTCCGCCTCCACATTTCGTCAGAAATTTCAAGAGCAAGCACAAAGATGCTATGCATGCTCTAAATTTAGCGAGGGTCGGTTGGCACAAAAAGGCATTGTATGGAGAGTTTATGTCCATCACGAGGAAAGGGAGGATCTGTAACAACCTGGAATTTTATGCAATAGGAATTAATTATTAGAATTTCACAAATAGGAATTTCTACAAATGACAGAATTTGACCATGAAACTTTAATCGATGCGTTCATCTTGGAATCTTGGTCAACTTTCATGTTTGGAGTTTCGCGATGAAAAAGTTACAGATGAAATACGATAACGGACGGAAAATAAATAAATCAAAATATATAAATATATTATATCATATTTACCCAGCGTCATAGGCAGTTGGCAACCCATGCGGTCGACCTACAGGCGTTAGAACGCCTAGTGACGGCTAGGGTTAAAGGGGTTAGGTTATATTATATTATTAAACGAATGGACGGATATAAACAAAAGTAAATCTAATGGTTCATGGCCAATTCCGCTCCTATAAATAAAGGGGTAAGACATCATTCTTTTCCACACAAATCTATAGATAGCTGCGAAGCTCTGCTATTTTCATTTTTCTTCCAATCAAATTCCTTAATTAAAAACATATTCATATACAATCAGTTAAGTGCAAATTATATAGAATTGAAAGGGATTAACAAATTCAATGGAAAAGAATGTGAATTGATGCCCTACATTAGATTTTCCCCTCTCTTCCTATTTTCTTGCATATCTACAGATCTGAAAGTATCCCCTTTTTAGATAAATTGTAGATTTATAAGAATTTGGGAATTGTATGCCTAAAAGACTATTTAAACTTCAGATTTGGATGCTTTCAGGTGAGTGGGAAATTTACATACAAAGTTTTTTTTTAACCCGGAAGGTTTTTTCATTAATACAACAAGATAGTACAATAGAACAACAAAAGCAACTAACAACTCCGATCCTAGTAAAGCAAAAGAAACAGCCAAAACATAAACTAACTTAAAAACACAGCTCACTGCTAACTCAAGGAGCAAAATAACATCTACAAGGTCGCAACCATCATATCCTAGCCGAAATACATTAGAACAACAGAGAAGAAGACAGCCAGGCAGATAAGCCTCCCCCACCTCACCGCCAGAAAGCGATGACTTCCCCTCCTTGGAAACCAACCTACGCTGCACACCGCAAGGTGCAGACAATCCCAACATACACCAACCCCTCGCCGACACAAGAGAAATGACCAGATCCGAACTGTTAAGCAACCTCAACCCCACAGACTCAAACAACCGCCAAGCAACAAATCCCCAAGAATACAACCACCACAAACCTTCCTGAACATCACGCCCCCAAACCAAGAAACAAGGCATTCCAATCGGAGAGCAAAGCTCAACCCAGATCTGAGGCCAGGCAGCTCGGCGAAGTTGAAGTTGCGACGGTGAAAGCAAGGCGCGATAAGGGGGAGACTCCACTGGGAACCAGATGCGATTGATAACAGAAAGGGGGAGGAAATCCGAAGGAAGAATAAAAAACAGATATGGTAGAGGTTGAAGAGGGGAAAGTGCGAACATATAGCACCAAAAAAGGTAGGAATTAGGAGGATCCAAAGGAGGAGCAAAGACCCTAAAAAGTGGAGGAGACGATGAAACGGTTTCAGATTTCAAGAAGAAAACAGTGAGCTGTGGTGAACCTTTTATGGAAGATACCAACCGAGTTAGCCACCAACCTAAACTCAAGAAGAACCAGATCTGAAATGATAGAACAGCAAAGTCTGAAATACTGTTTAGCTGAACCAGCTAACCCAAAAGAGGGGCTCAAGAGCATCAGTATGAAGAAAAAGCAGCCGTGTATTACAGATCTGAAAGAGAAGGCAAATTTGAGTTCAGATTGGAGAGAGCTTGATCAAAGGATATGGGAGAAATCTAGGTAGAGAAGAAGAAACTAAAAGGAGTTTTTTGAGGAGAAGAGAATGGAGGAAAGATATGAAAAAAGGTTAGAAGCGGGAAGTGAAGAAGAAGACAGACCTAGTCCCCATAGCCAGAGAAAGCAAGCTCTCGATGTTATAAGTGTTTTACATACAAAGTTATAATAGCCTATTTATCTCATTTGAGTTAGATCTCAAAATATATGCCTATTTTCATCATATCTGTTCATAATGTTGTTGTATTTGAATTGACACCTATCAGTTCTACTAGTAAATATTGTCAAAATTTATAAATTGTGAATTTTGGTTTGGAATAATATTAATTGTAGGATTCTTAAATTTGTTTATACATATTTCATACAATTATGTAGTGAAATGTATTGTAGTTGTTGTAAAACACTGAGGATTTGGAAATCAGTCCTAATATTGTTGTTCAGATGAAGTTTTCTTCCAAATCCCTAGTTTCAGTGTAAGTTGATGAATTATGTGATTTTAATTTAAAAAGAACTATACCTATTTTTGTTCAATGTTGTTTGAGGTTTTTGTCCTAATTGTTTTAAATATGTTGTTTTCCTCTTTCAAAGCAAGAAGACATTATTTTGAATTCATAAGAGATATGACAAAAGATTATAAAGGAAAAATTGTGCAAATGTAAGTATAAATATAAATATACATATTTGTGCATAGTTTGCATCAACTATTCCAAATATATATAAAAACATATATATATATATATATATATCTTTTGAATCTAAAATACGTCTATTCCATTAATTATGCATAATTTAGAATAATTATAGCTAATAATCTTTTTGTAAGATTTGGAACCTTATGTCAAGATTGAATGGAGAAAAGGAATGTTTGGGTATTGATTAAACCAAATCATTAAATTTAAAATAAATAATAATAAAGAAAGATAACTGCGTTGACCGCACGAAAATATGAATTGAAATATTGTTCGTCCAAATCCGCGTAAAACGATAAAATATATGTTGTATTGAATATTTAAAAGGTGTTCATGTATGGAATTATATATGAAAATGTAATCCATATTGAATTAATATATTTGTGGTGACCATTGTAGCAATTAATATGATTGATTGCTATAAACAGAGCCGCAACTCAATAACTAACAATTGTAATAAATGTTGATTGGGGAAAAATGAATATGATAGGATAATGGTTGTAATTCCTAAATTGATTAGGATTAATGTTGTAAACCCCAATTAGGGAATTATAACTGCATTGAGACATGAGGTTAAGCTCAACTTGTGGCGGAAGTTTGCCTGGAACCGCCCAACAAATCCAGCATCCACAGGTGGCTAACTTAATGTGAGGGGTCTAATGTGTAAATATATATGCAGTGAGGCACGAGGTTAAGCTCAACTTGTGGTAGAAATCTTCCCGGAACCAACCGACAAATCCAACATCCACAAGTGGTCAACTTAATGTGAGAGACCTTGTGCACAAATATGTCTGTGTGTGTGTGTATATAACAAGCAACAAACAAATAAATAAACAAAAATAGTAATTGTCTGTTAGGGTACAACAAATAGTTGTTTTGGGACTAATAGATTAAGGTTGTCCACTATAAGTGGTTGCCTTAGGAAAATATGACCGCTATGGTCACAAATGGCAATAAATTAAGGGATAGAAGCAAATGGATGTGAAAAGGGGATTAAAGGGATATTGATCGTTGTTTAAATACTAAGTCCAATTAGGGAAATAATGATATAAATATCCTAGATTAAAGAGGATATAACTTCCCTCATTTATACTAGTTAATATGGAACTTATAATTAAAAGTTAGAATTGGACTTAGTTGGTTAATGATGTAAAATATTATTAACCATAGAAACTAGTAAGGTATAGTATTTCGGTGAAGAGAAACTAAACAGAAAGGACATAGTGATGTAGCCCACTTTATCCCAGTAGGGAAAGGTATTAATGGCTAATCAAGTACGAAATTAATAACCTTCGTGTATAGTTTACTTCCTGGGTCTTAAGCGGCTGGGGTTGAAGAGTCCACCTGGGAGTAGGTCTTTCATTTGAGGGGTCCTAAATGGCGTAAGTGTATGGGGCCTACCCAAACCTGGGAACTAAAACGTCAGATGTGGCTACCTATCCTACGAGAAGTAGTAAGCGACTAAGGAGGTTATCTAATAAGGTCAGCTAGATGGTATAGCGAGCGATAAAATACCGTCTCTCACCTTACACGAGGAATGAGTTAATGCATGAATGACGGAAGCCTTAACTAGTAGGGCTCCATAGCTAGTGCACTCTAGTTTATGTTGACATTGAATAAATTATCGTATAATAATAAGTGACCAATAGTCAAGGAGAATTCACCATATTTATCATTAATAGTGAGGCATTAAATAACAAGGGATGAGTCAATGAAAATATAAAAAAAACTCTGTAACTAGGAGTCTAACCTCGATCAAATAACCAGCCATGTTCTGGTATAAAGGCTTCCTGAATATATGCATATACATTTTATCTCGGTATTATATCTTGGGAATACTGCCTTGGGAAGAGTAGTTGGGTCGTGCGTAAACAATTACAAGGTAAGGGTAGAATCACTAAACTTGGTAGGCATATGTAACGACCTGTATTTTGTAACGATTTAATAATTAATTTTATTTAATTATTCTAATAATGGTTTGGAAATTTAATGGTTTAAATTAAATAACTTTGAGTATTTAATTGATATAATAATTAAATAATATATTTAAATTCCGAAATAGTCGGAAATAGTAGAATTCACAATATTGTGTGAATTGGATTATTTATAATATTTAATTCAGTTTAGAATTTTATTATAATAACGAATTATTTATAAATGTCGTTTGAACGTATAACTATATTATATAATTAAAATCGAGCTCCAAATGGCGCGGCAGTTCGTAATTTGGCGATTCGAACTTTAAATGAATATACAGAACCCGCTTTAACTTGGATTTCTGTGAAACAAGAAACGTTCGGAGCTCGTGAACGATATTTTTCTAATAGAAGAGAAAAATCGAGATTTTGTCATGTAGATTGAGAGATATGTCCAAATCAAATTTTCGAAAAGTCGCTATGGAATTCCTTTATAATTTATAACGATTTATTTATATTATAAAAGGATTTTTAATATAAATTGAATACTGAGTTAATCTGGATTTGAAATGTCGAGTTATAAATTCAAATAGGAATATTCTAGAGCTGTATGATATTCTATTGTGAATATGTACGATAGTATTAACTAAATTAAATTGTTTATAAATATACTAATATTTAAAATGGTTTATTTTGGACCTTAGAAAATAGCCGTTTATACAAACGACCTCCATTTTCGACGAAACTAATTTTATTGGATCCGGAATATTAAATTATTGTTAGATTTCAATTTTTTGTTTTTTGAAGTCAGTATGTGGCCGTACGGGATTTTAATGCGAAAAACATACAATAATTTGACTTTAAAAATACGTTGTGTGAGCAAACGGACTCAGAATTCAATGAAACAAGTTTCATTAGGTCCATAATGTCAAACTGTAGCTGCATGCCCATTTTCATGATTTTTGGATATTGTTTATGATCCTAGGAATTTTTAACAAGAAATATAAACAGCGGCTGATTAAATATAAATATAATAATGAATATAAATATATTATTTCTCCTCTATAAATACCCTACCTCCTAAACCCTAAATAGAAACATTCTTTCGTTAATAAAAATCCACCGTTACCATTATTGTTGACACGAGTTCATAAATATTTGGAAAATCAACACAATTCAAAATAAAATCTCTGAATTCATGGAACTTATTTATTTGAAGTCATGGGATGATCCTCTTAGTTTCTATACCTGTTTCATATAGTGCCACAGTCATTTTGGGGTTCGAACTAAATACCCGTGGTACTAGGGTTAAGGAATTCTCGGAATACGTTTGTTGTTTGGTATTTAAAGGATTGATTCGAGCTTCTGGGAGGGTTTACTATCAAGCAGAAGATTTTTGTGGCGATCAACATATATTTTTTGTCGATGCGTTCCTTCAAAGCGACAGGAAGTGGAGACCGTCAGTTTTTGAATGAGGGAATCGAGTTGAGAGAAGTGGTAAGGGATGGAAAGAAGATTCAAATGGGAATCGAATGGTGTTTGTAATTATTGAAATCATGGAGTATAGTAGGAAATTGATGCCATGAAAATTGGGCATTTGTATATGCTGAAGGTTCAAAGTGTTGGGTAGGAGAGGAAAGGATGAGTGGCGGCAAATTAAGGTTAATAATGTGTTTAGCGGTGTAATTAAGGTGAAGTAGGTTTTTGGTTTTGGCTGAGGTGAAGGAGTAAATGAAGTATGAAGTTACGGGAAGGGTGAGAGCTGAGGCTTGAAACTGTCCGGGGGAGGAAAAGAGTAAGGAGCAGTGGTTAATAAGGTCACAATGTAGTTTTTGACAAGGATTTTGCTGTAATTTTGGGTTAAATTCTTATGAAGTATAGAAGAGGAATTTGCCATGAAATGATCGGCATTGAGTGTTGAATCCTGGAGTTGGGTTTGGAAGGGGTACAGAGAAGATGATAAGCGGCTTACTCAATGATTTAAAACGTTAATTGTGGCGTTCATGAAGTTGAAGAATGTGTTAAGGTTTTCCATGTTAAATGGAGACAGGATATTGGAAAGAAGATCTGAACTAAAAGCAGTATACTTGAGTTAGGAAATTTTCTGGAAGATGATGATCAAAAGGTTAAGCCAACTAATTAGGAGATTAAGAAATAATGGCCATTTTCTTATAATTTGATCATTAAAAATATGTATTCAAATTTATAAAATGCATAACTCTTCTATACGTTGTCAAAATTGAGCGCGGTCTGGAGTGTTGGAATCGTATCAGAGAACGCTACACAATGGAACTGATTCGGAGTGAAGTGGAGCTCATTACAATTTATAGCGAAATAGATTGTCTATCTGAATCAACCGACGGTTATCGTTATTTAACGATAACCGTCCAATGTGAGTAAATCTCACTAATTCTGTACAGTTTATATTTTTATAAATATAATCTAGTATTGATAAATGATGATTCATTGTTGTGTGTTGATTGTGTCGCTGAATTGCTGATTTATTGGTTGAAATGGAAAATAACGATATATATATATAATCGTTAATCAAATATTGATTCTGTTTATCAAAATATTTCATATTGAAATGAAATCGATGTTATTTATATTGTCCAACATCTGTGAATGTAGGGAGACAGGTTGGAGGGATCCAATTGGATTCCTTAATATTATAATACTGTTTGTTTCCATGTATTATGATATATGATGTGATACAAAACCTGTGATCGATTATGATGACACTAGTCATGTTATTTGGTATTTTAAATACCATATGAAATACTGGAATGTAAAAAGGAAAATTTCGAAGTGAATATTGAAAATGAAATATTTATATATATAATGAATAGGATTATATAAAAGGATTTATATAAAATGAATAGGATTATATAAAAGGATTTATGTAAAATAAATAAAATTATAAAAAAGGATTTATATAGAATAAATAGAATTATATAAAGGGAATTATAAATGAGATTTAAGTGTTAGAAATAAAAAGGGGATTTTTATGAATAATTCTGCAAATAAAAATAAAAATAGAATTTGGGTTTGAGATATTATTTTTAAATACGAAATCAAACTGTTTTGATTATATAAAGAAATATTATTCACGTTCTATGTGAAAAATTAGATTAAAGTAAATATTTT
>JASFAX010005858.1:0-34455 GCA_030737875.1 Allium sativum
AATGAAAGTGATTTTCTAACCCTAATCATTCCTCCTATACCTCTAAACCCGAAATTCCCCTCTGGGCCTAGCTGCTAACCACCCGGTTAAGCCCAATTAAGCTGTTTTTTCACCATCTGAAACTTGTTTCAGCCATATCTCCCAAACGGTGAGTCCGTTTGGCTAATATGACCAATCTACGGAAAGAGAAACCATCATCCGGAGCTAATGGAAGTGGTTTCAGGTCAAAATTCCTTTCCAGTCAGAAGTTATGGCCAAAACAGTACCAACTAGGGGTAAAATGTTCATTTAAAAATCGGGAAAAATCATGAACATGGGAAATGACCCCAATAGTCGTCTCCCAAAGTTACATGACCATATGACTTCATATATGAAAGAAATAAATATCCTACGATCCTATGATGCGTGGAATACGGGTCGTTACACTCTCCCCCCTTAAGAAATTTCGTCCCCGAAATTCCTTAACCCTAAACATACAAAGGATCCCGCATGCCTAACAACCACATACAACAATCAAACATGCAAAACAAGCAAACAAGTCTATCCTAGCATGCGGAAAACTAAATCGAAGTCAAAATCTTACCAGGCAAAGAGTTCTGGGTGTGTCTTCCTAATGTCCTCCTCTGTCTCCCAAGTACAATCATTCTCGTCCTCGCTCCACTGTACGTTGACTAGCTTCACCGCCTTCCTTCGAAGTTGCTTCATGTCGTGCGCGACAATACGGGCCGGCTTGCGGTTCCCAACCGCCTCGGGTTCCACTTCGAAGTCCTCCAACTGATCAGGTGGAATAGTCATATCTAGGTGGTGAACGAACTTCCTTAGTTGGGAAACATGAAATACGTTGTGAACTCCCGCCATCCTCTGGTAAGTCAATTCTGTATGCCAAATTCCCGACTAGTTCAAGAACAGGGAATGGGCCAACAAATCTTGGTGCCAACTTGCCTCTCCTGCCAAATCGTATTATGCTCTTCAACGGAGAAATCTTGACAAACACCAAGTCACCAACGGAGAATTTTAAGTCTCTTCTTCTCTTATCAGCATAACTCTTCTGCCTATCTTGGGCTGCCTTCATTCGTTGTTGAATGATCTTGATCTTATCTGAAGTTTCCCTCACCACATCTGGTCCAAGCATAAACTTCTCGCCAGTCTCTATCCAACATGATGGTGAGTTACACGGTCTTCCGTACAAAGCTTCAAACGGAGCCATACCGATACTGGATTGGTAGCTATTATTATATGCAAACTCTACTAGATGCAAATGGTCATCCCATGATCCACCAAAATCCAATATACATGCTCTCAAGAGATCCTCCAAAATACGATTCACCCTCTCCGTCTGACCGTCGGTCTGAGGATGATATGCGGTACTGAGATGTAACTCTGACCCTAGAGCCTCTTGTAAGCTCTTCCAAAACCCACTAGTGAACAACGGGTCTCGGTCACTCATAATGCCTTTAGGTACTCCATGAAATCTCACTACCCACTTCATATACAATTCTGCTAACTTAGCTGCCGTTCTGGTCGATTTGACCGGTATAAATCTTGCACTTTTAGTCAGTCGATCCACAACTACCCAAATGCTATCATGTCCTGATCTAGTCCTTGGTAAACCATCAATGAAATCCATCGAGACTTGCTCCCATTTCCATTCGGGAATTTCTAAGGGTTGTAACAACCCATTAGGCTTCTTTTGCTCTGCTTTAACTAGCTGGCAATTCATGCATTTGGATATAAACTTCCCAATGTCCCTTTTCATCCCTTCCCAGTAGTAGGTCTGCTTCATATCACGATACATCTTATTACCACCGGGGTGTATAGTCAGTTTTGAGTGATGAAATTCTCTAAGCACTTCATCTCTCAATCCATTGACATTGGGTACAACAAGCTTTCCATTCTTTCTAAGCCCTCCATCTCGATCAAGCCCATACTTGTTCATCTCCTCATCGACACACATCTCTCACTTGGAGATGATTTCCAATAGGTTAGGATCGTCCCTCTGACTAGAGCCGATCCGCTCAATTAAAGTGGGTCTGATCGTCAAACTTGCTAACATTTCTGGATCCAATTCGCACTTTGGTCTGAAATCAAATCCCGCGATATACTCCAGTTGCTTCCATTCAAGGAACATAGCCCCTAAGCTGGCATGTCTTCTACTCAATGCATCAGCCACCGCATTGCCCTTTCCCGGTGTGTATGCGATGTCAAAATCATAGGAAGCTAAGAACTCTAACCATCTCTGTTGACGGAGATTCAGATCTTTCTGAGAGAAGAGATACTTTAACGACTTATGATCCGTAAACAGCTCAAATCTTTCTCCCAAGAGATAGTGTCTCCACATCTTTAACGCGAACACGATCGCTGCCAATTCTAAATCATGGGTAGGGTATCTTCTCTCGTGCGATTTCAATTGCCGACTTGCGTAAGCTACAACCCTACCGCCTTGCATCAATACAGCACCCAGTCCGGTACCACAGGCATTCGTGTATACCGTCATCTCTTCATCCCCCTTAGGAATGACTAACACTGGTGCGCTTGTCAACTTGCCCTTTAGACTTTTGAATGCATTCTCGCACCTTTCATCCTAGACAAAAGCTTGATTCTTCTTGGTCAACTGGGTCAATGGTGCTGCTATCTTGGAGAAACCTTGGATAAACTTACGATAAAATCCGGCTAATCCCAAGAAACTTCTTACATCTGTTGCGTTCTTGGGCGTAGGCCAATCTTGTACCGTAGCCACCTTCGCCGGGTCCACGGCAATACCATTCTCTGATACAACATGGCCCAAGAACCTCACTTCCCTCTTCCAGAAGTGACACTTAGAAAACTTTGCTTTCAATTGGTGTTTTCTCAACACCTCCATCGCTACTCTTAAATGTTCCTTGTGTTCTTCCTCTATCCTCGAATAGACCAAAATATCATCAGCGAACACAAGGACAAACTTATTCAACTGATCTCTGAATACCCTATTCATAAGATCCACAAAATATGCTGGGGCATTGGTCAGCCCGAATGGCATGACCAACCACTCATAAAATCCGGACGGCGTTCGAAATGTCGTTTTAGCTATACTCTCAGCTTCCACCCTAAGCTGATGAAAACCTGTCGTGAGATCTAACTGAGAAAATACTCTCGCGCCACTCAACTGATCGAACAAATCATCTATCCGCGGTAGAGGATACTTGTTCTTCCTCGTCACTTTATTCAACTCGCGGTAATCTACACACAACCGAAGGGAACCATCCGCCTTGGTAGCAAATACAATTGGTGCTCCCCATTCAGAAACACTCCTTCTGATAAATCCCTTCCTCAAAAGATCGCTGACTTGCACCTCGAGCTCTCGCTGCTCCCTTGGTGCCATACGACGAAGTGGCATCACTATAGGCCTGGCATCCTTTACGAAATCAATACGAAACTCAATCTCTCGGTGTGGTGGAAGTCCGGTCACTACTTCGAAAACATCCGGATACTGGCCAACCACGGGCAAACCTGACAACTCACTATGCGGAATGTCGAGGGAGTTTAGAAAACTAGCCAATACCCCCTCACTGGGTAGACCACCAAACACTATCCTCCGCCCATCATCCGCTCTAGCTATCACCAAAAAGCCCTCACAGTCTACCACCACCCCGTACCTTCGGAGCCAATCTACTCCGAAAATAATGCCAAACCCAGTAAAGCCCAAAACAAAGCAATCACAAACAAACATGCATCCATGACTCGATAAGACCACATTACGACAAATCATGCTAAGGCTAGTCGAACCACCAATCGGGTTCGTCACTACTAAAGGTCTATCGACAATCTCGGGCTCCAATCCCACCCTATCTACCAGGTCACTAGATCTGAAAGAACTGGAAGCTCCGGTATCAAACAAAACTCTAACAGGAACATCATAAACAGAAAGCATACCTTGAATGACGACATTCTTTCCCTTCTCCGCCGCTGTTGGGGCATTCGACGAAGAAGGAATAGCATTAAGGGCGTAGGCTTTCACTATTTGCTTTTCTTTAGGAGGCTTTGGACACTTGTCCTTGTGGTGTCCCATTTGGCCACAGTTGAAGCACTTCCTATCCGCTGGCTTGGCCCGGCAATTACTAGCATAATGGCCCTTCTTACCACAGCTGAAGCACTCAACATCTTGCTTATTCCTTTTCTTCTGGACATCCTTAGTCTGACTTTGCTTTCTCTTATTCTGGGAACCACCCTTGCCTCCACCACTTACTTGTGGCTTTGGCTCATCTGCGGGTGCAACCTCAGTCTTCGGCTTAGGGTAGAGACTTTCTGATCTTAATGCTTTCCCCACAATCGATTCAAACGTCTCATCGATGTGGTTAATAAGTTTTTCCCCCAAGTACTGATCCAAACCAGTTATGAATTTCTCATTCTTTTTCTCGGCAGTATCAATAAGAGATAACCCATATTTTGAGAAAGTGTCAAATTCAGCAATATACTCCGAGACAGCTCTGCCATTCTGCTTGAGCTCCAAGAACCTCTTAAACAGCACTGATTTCTGAGCAGCTGGAATGAACTTCTCGCTAAAGCGAGCCTTAAACTGCTCCCAAGTAATCTGATCTTCGGGAGTAGCTGCCTTTATAGCATTCCACCAATTCATTGCCCGCCCTTGCAACTGACGGGACGCTGGCTTTCTCTTCATCGCATCCTCGATACCCAAATCCTCGAAGATACGTTCGCAACTATCCAACCAATCCTGAACGTCCGTGGCCGACTCCGTTCCGTGGAACGGCTTCCCATCAAGACTAGTATAATCCTTATTCAGCTTGGCGAAGTCAACTCTTGGCGCCTGCACTATTGGACCACCACCATTTCCACCATTGGGAGCTGCCCTCTGTACATCTCTAAGCATCTCTCTCATGAGGTCAGTAAACATCGTCCTCATGTCAGCAGCATTCCCATTATTGGCTCCCCTACCTGCACCTCTAGTATATCGGCTCATCGTCAATCTGAAAAAGGAAACGATTAACGACTCCATAGTGGTGCTAGTGCAGTACGACTTCATCCTTATACTAGTAGTAGTATATATATATATATAGCTTTTAAAAACCAAAGTAATCACAAATACGCTCTCTCGTATATGTATATTGTCTCTCCCTGATAACTTCCCTCGGTTAACTACGCAACCTAGCTCTGATACCAAGTGTGACGGCCCGCTCCGCACCAGCCTGCAGTTCCTCCGGAAGTGCACTGTACACATGCCCGACTAGCACGGGACGGTCGTCAGAAGAAAGGAAAGAAGGGAATGAACTAATCAAGGAACCTGTAGAATATCTCACAACGCATGGAATAAAATATAATAGTAACATACTTGGCATAAAACAGGTGAGACAGTGCATAAGCTGATAACTAAAATCAACATCAATCATCAGAGCAGCGGAAATTCAAATACAGCTTATTACAATTTTCCAAATTTACTGTCTCTAAACAAAAGAAAGCTAAAGTAGAAGATGCACCACCAATGCCCAAGCAGTGATCTTCAACAACACAGGGAGAATATTATGTATATTTTACGTGGAAGCCTCCTGCTCGTCTCCGGATCATCTACCCGTGCATCACCAGCTAACCTGTCTCTAGTCTGCTCGTGTGAGCACCCAGAGTAATAAGAGGAGACATAAAACTCTGGGTCAGACATAAAGCCTGGTATGAGCGATAAGCATCTAAACAGAATGATAACAGGTATACTAAACCATACCTGAACCTGGACCTGCAACCAAAGAGTTAGTACCACATACCGTACAATACTCTAAGGTGCCATAATAAATAGTGTAAGAATACGGGGGTGGGGTGTACATGTCACAATGATAGCAAACAAATCATCCATAGCAACCATCCTCACATCTCTCACTCTGTGCGTAAAGCATACGATATCTACCACTTTGGGACACTAGACGACTTGAGGTAACGACAAATCCCGACTCGTAGAAACCCTGCTGTGACCAAGCTAAACACATGGAGTCATGACCAAACATTTCAATGACCCACTTCATTGGTCGTAGCCCTTGGTTCTACCGATGCCATAATGGCCCTGAATCCGCCTTCATACCTCCTACTATAGTGGTCCAAAGCTATAGACGTCGATAACTACTTGGCACGCGTCCCGCAGCAAAGCCCAACCATGAAGCGAACTCGTTGATTCCCATCTGAATCTTGAGCTCTAACTTCTCATTTGGACTTCCTTTGCATCTCGGGATTGGTCGAATTGGAGTGGGTCTTCAGAAGAGTTGTTGCGCAGTAACAGTCCTAGAATTTGGTTCGGTTCGGTAGTCATCACCCTCGTCGGTTCGGTTCGGTAGTCATCACCTTCATCGGTTCGGTTCGGTAGTTATCACCTTCATCGGTTCGGTTCGGATACTCCACTTCGGGTCGGGTCGGTGTCCTCCTCCAGGTCGGGTCGGGTTGCTGTCTTCCTTCTCGTGTTCCGATCCGCTCCCACGTTTCTTCACGTATTCCGATCCGATCCCCACTTGCTGTCTGATCCGCGTGGCTTTCCCTCTTGCTAGTCCTCCAAAGAGTTTACTTTCGATCCGAGCCCTGCCTCTCCAAGTCGATCCGATCTGGCCCCCATTATTCTTCCGATCCGATCCCCTTTTGTCCACTCCAACTCTAAGTAAACGGCCTTCCTTTTTGCCAATTCTCCTATGTGCCAAACTCCAGTTCGGGTCGGGTTTTCATGCCCAGTTCACATATCCGATCCGAGCCCTCATCCGATCTGAACCGGTTAGGAACCTGCACATTTCTGCAACTTTCCAGCGAGCTTTCTACGCCATTCGACGACGTTTTCGACCAATTTAACTATTCTAATCAATCATAAAACATACCATAGAGTCATAGCAACATGTAATAGAAACCACAAACAGCAAACAACAATTCAAATGAATCAAAATGGATCAAAAGTGACTAAAACTTCATATTTTCCCATAGCATGTTTAAGTAAAACTAATCATAGGGTTAACAAAACTTAATCAAATCGAACCAAATTTCTAAAAGAAGCATACAACATTATTTAAGAATTTCTAAACATTTTTCCAGAATTTATTAGTGTATAAATTCGCTAATCTTCACTAATTACCCTTAATTACCGTAATTAGTGCAAAAACTATGCAAATCACTCACCTTAGCCACAAAGTAAAACACCAAATCTGAAATACTCTCTGTTTGGGTCGAATTCCTATGTATAGCAGCAGCTCCAACCTTGCTTTGTTGCTATTTGGCCTTGTTTTGATGTAGTTTAGGCTTAATCTTCACTAAAAATGTGTTTTGGAGTGGTTTTAGAGGATGGAAGCCATTACTAAGATCTCTAGAAGGTTTGTGGCGGCTCAAAACTGAAATGAAAGTGATTTTCTAACCCTAATCAGTCCTACTATACCTCTAAACCCGAAATTCCCCTCTGGGCCTAGCTGCTAACCACCCGGTTAAGCCCAATTAAGCTGCTTTTTCACCATTTGAAACTTGTTTCAGCCATATCTCCCAAACGGTGAGTCCGTTTGGCTAATATGACCACTCTACGGAAAGAGAAACCATCATCCGGAGCTAATGGAAGTTGTTTCAGGTCAAAATTCCATTTCAGTCAGAAGTTATGGCCAAAACAGTACCAACTAGGGGTAAAATGGTCATTTAAAAATCGGGAAAAATCATGAACATGGGAAATGACCCCAATAGTCGTCTCCCAAAGTTACATGACCATACGACTTCGTATGTAAAAGAAATAAATATCCTACGATCCTATGATGCGTAGAATACAGGTCGTTACAACAAACATGATTGAAGCAAATGGCCAACCAACTCCTATGATATCAAACCAACACTCGTCAAAGAACAAGGGGAAGCTATGTCAAATATCAAACAATACAGGAGTGTTGTAGGAGCATTACAATATGCTACTCCAACATGACCTGATATTTCTTTCAGTGTTAACAAAGTATCTCTATTTTTGCAGGAACCCAGAAGTGAGCATTGAACAACAGTGAAAAGAATACTCAGATACTTGAAAGCAACAATCAACTTTGTCTTTGTTAGAATTTGTGATACAATATTTCCATTTGCAGAAGAATTGGAAGATATTATTGATTATGGTGATAGAATATTTCCAATTAGAGAAGATTTGGGAAATATTGTTAATTTGAGTAATATAATATTTCCAACTGCAGAAGATTTGGAAGATATCAGAAATTTGTTGCATCTTTTGCAAAATTAGGCAGGGCAATAAATTACCTACATAAGTGGAAGGATTTGAAGAAAGTTTCTTTTTGGGATAGTGAAGTAAGGAATTAATTCCGTAATTGGTTGGTTAAACAAGGAAGCCTACCAGGAGAATTGGAGAATTAATTAGGCAATGATTTATATCATAAATCAATTACTTCAACCCCAAGCATTAATTCTTATATAAGGATAGGGATTAAGGGAATGTATTATCATCTTAAAATGTGAGGTGGCATCTCAAAAGTTGTATTTTCTTCTTCTTCCTCTCCATGATCAGTCTTGTAATATTTTTCTTTTGTAGAAAAGGAATAAAATATCCTCTCCCCAAGTGGACGTACATAAGGTTTTAAATCTCGGATTTTGGCCAATATCTCGGAAAAATATCTTGGCTATCTCGGGCGATATTTGAAACACTTATAATTAAACTAGCTACCAAATCTCGGATTTTGGCTAATATCATGGATTTTTTATCTCCGCGATCTCGGGGAGATTTAAAAGCCTGGATGTACACTAACAAGACGTTAGTGGAACCACTATAAATCTATTACGTTCTTTCTTTTATTGCTTGATCTGTGATTGTTTTGCTGGTGACTATCTTTGTTTGTTTTGCCTTGCCATCAATCCGTTCCTATCCCTTTTTTCCGCAACAATTGGTATCAGAGAAACTAGGTTGATTGAGAAAGGGTGTTAGGCATTATGGAAGGAGATAAGGAGAATTTAGCAATTGTATCAAGACCATATGTCAAAGGGACATATATGCCAACAGGATCTTAGTTAGCAATAGAATGATGGAATGGGGATAAAGACTTCGAGAAGTGGCGATCGATGATGAAAGCTGTTCTGATGAGGAGTAATGTTCATCCTATGGTATTTTCTCATGAGGAGTTGACGGATGGTATTTCAGACGTGGAAAGGAAGGAGATGGAACGATGGGCGTTTATTACTTTGCAATTAGCAATGGGAGAAAATGTTATTTCAGAGATTAGCAGTGAGACCACTGGTAAGGACATTTGGACCCAGCTAGAAAAACTCTATTTAAAGAAGTCATTAACCAACCGTCTGATTTTGCTGAAGACGTTTTTCACCATGCGGATGAGAGAGGGTACTTCAGTGAAGGCTCATCTTGATGTGAAGATAGGTCTACAATCTGAGGACTTAAAGGATCAGATGAAGGGGTTGAGTGAAGGTAGAAGAGGAAGTAGTACGGAAGCCTTATTAGCTGGTATGGAGAGAGGGGAGAAGAAGAAGAAAATAAAGTCAAGAGATGGGAAGCACTGTACTTGGAGAGTCAAGGGTTGGAGCCTACAGTTCTCGTGGAAAGATGTCAAAGCTAGGCATACGAGAAGGGATTTTGAGTTTCTGCATAGGCAGAATATGATCAAAGGGGAAAGACTCAACAAGGTGGGATTTTTCCAAGAGGATGTGCTTGATAAGCAGAAGAAGGGATCGTCTGAAGTTGGTCAGAGATCAAAGGAGAAAGCAGTGGATATGCATAAGTCTTTGCAGACTGCTAAGTTCGGGCATTGCTCGAACTGGACTCGCTTATCGAAATGCTAAGTGCCACCTGGTAGCACGGTCTGGGGAGAGGGTTGAGATGGTTCATGGAGACGTTTGTTTTCATGGTGAAGATTGATAGGTCTTACTTTAAGGGGGTACTTTTTAACACTTTGTTGGCAGGCGGTGGCGTTGTCTGAGTTTGTTGACAAAGTGCAATGGGTGATGGCTGTGCCAAGCTCATTGGGGAAAGTAACCATGGTGTCTTATCCGGGAAGATGCTTAGAGTAAGATGGTGTAGGTGGAGTTGGTATGCTTTCAAGGAAATATAGTATCAAGGTGGAGATTGTTAGAATTTGTGATACAATATTTCCATTTGCAGAAGATTTGGAGGATATTATTGATTATGGTGATAGAATATTTCCAATTAGAGAAGGTTTGGGAAATATTGTTAATTTGAGTAATATAATATTTCCAACTGCAAAAGATTTGGAAGATATCAGAAATTTATTGCATCTTTTGCAAAATTAGGCAGGGCAATAAATTACCTACATAAGTGGAAGGATTTGAAGAAGGTTTCTTTTTGGGATAGTGAAGTAAGGAATCAATTCCCTGATTGGTTGGTTAAACAAGGAAGCCTATCAAAAGAATTGGAGAATTAATTAGGCATTGATTTATATCATAAATCAATTACTTCAACCCCAAGCATTAATCCTTATATAAGGATAGGGATTAGGTGAATGTATTATCATCTCAAAATGTGAGGTGGCATCTCAAAAGTTGTATTTTCTTCTTCTTCCTCTCCATGATCAGTCTTGTAATATTTTTCTTTTGTAGAAAAGGAATAAAATCTCCTCTCCCCATGTGGACGTACACTGACAAAACGTTAGTGGAACCACTATAAATCTATTGTGTTATTTCTTTTATTGCTTGATCTTTGATTGTTTTGCTAGTGACTATCTTTGTTTGTTTTTCCTTGCCATCAATCCGTTCATATCCCTTTTTCTTCGCAACGGTCTTATCATTAAATGGAAGCAAGGACTTAAACATTACATCTTATTCAGATGCAGACTAGGCTACAGACATAGATGATAGAAAATCAATTTCTGGTTATTGCATTTATATAGGAGGAAGTCTTATTTCTTGGTGCTCTAAAAAGCAAACATCCATCTCGAGATCAAGCACAAAAGCAGAATATAGGAGTGTTGTTAGTACTACAGCTGAAATTTTATGGGTACAATCATTGTTAAAGGAACTAAAATTATCGTCTAACAGAAATCCTATAATTTGATGTGACAATTTGAGCACAATCTACATGACAACAGATCCTATTCAGCATAATCAAACCAAACAAATAGAAATCGATATCTATTTTGTTCGAGAGCAAGTTCAAACCAAAAATTTACAAGTGAATCATATTCCAGCTTACTATCAGAGGGCCAACATGCTTAAAAAATCACTCTTAACCAAAAATTTCCATAGATTCATTGATGCACTTGGAATCAAAGAGTTACAAACAAATACCAAGTAAAAGACGGAACTTTCATACTTGAATCTTTACCAACGTCTGTCCACGAAATGGCAAATCAGGGTTGCAAACCCTACCCTAATTTGAGGGGCGGTAATAAAGGAAAGAATAATAGGAAAGCAACAGTCACATGCCCATTATAACAAAGTAACGGCCACATGCCTATTATTTAAGCCTATTTACATTTATTTCTTTTATGATAAATAGAGGACTCCTTTATACAATTTGAATTATCTTGTATTACAATTCTTCAATAATAAACTACTATTTCATCTTAGTTCCGCTTTTCTATCAAACTGGAAGCGGAATCATAAATTGATGCACTATGTTACTAATTAATCGAATAGAGCATGATTAATATAGATTTCAGTTTCAGTTTCATTTAATTTTCATGAGACTTGGAAAGTGTGTTAGAGGATGTATTAGAGTTTGATGGTTTAATGGTCTTAATTAACAACACAAGTAGGTCATGCTTATGGTAAATACCCACTAGTTACACAAAAAATGAAAAAGAGAGATCATATAATCATTCTACGTTGATTTTTGTGATCATAAGAGTGAATTTTCCTGTAAATTGCTCTCAAATCTCATATTTAACTCTTAACTTGTTGTTTTTATTAGTTTTTTCTTAGTTAATACATTCTCAAAACTTGGTTTAATTTAATTGAGTAATTTTAAACATTAAAAACTTTCACAAAGTGCTCACACTAGTGTTACAATAATATGCCATGAGCTTGCAGTTTATAATTATAAAAATTCCGCGGATTTTCTAAATCAATAGAAAAATCCGTACGAAACACACTTAGATGTCAGTTAGAACTTTACACACATTTATGTTTGTGAAAATATTATAGTTCTTTATTTTTTAAATATTATAGTTCTTTATTTTTTTACATTTTCACATGAGCAAGTTTGATTTAAATTGTTGCTTTGCTAGTTTACAACGTTATTTTATTTTGGCAGATAAGATGGACAACTAGACAAATTCTGGAGCACATATTAGAAGAGCACAACTGAGTAAGAGTGAATAAGCGTGAACATTGTATGAGAGTGTATGAGTGTGTAGTGGGAAAGTGTGTGTACAAATGGTATACCATATAGTGGTTGTAATCGAGAGAAACGAAAATGTGTATTATTCGATAGTGTAATAAAATATTTGTTTGTACATAATAGAATAATACATATATAAACATATTTACTAAATAATATATATGTTTATTATCATTAAAAAAAATCATATCAATATATTCGACATTTGCTACATTTTAAGGGTTTACCGACAGATTGCCCGTATATATCGTTGGATTAAATATGTATCTAAAACAATATATATATATCGATAATCTTTTGCTAAGTGTAAGGATTTACCAATGGATTTCCCACATATATCGTTGGATTAAACATACATCTAAAATAATATCCGTCATTGATCCCTTACTACTTAGCTAAGGTTCACCGATGTCTTTGTATAAAAATAATTTGTTGAAAGAAAAAATATCTAGTAAAATGCCATTGAATTATTTTAGAATTTAAATTTTGTAGTTAGATTAAAGACGGAAAATGGTCGAAGAGTTCACGCTAATTTCCATCGCAAAAAAATGTTAAATTACTGATTTGAATTTTGTCGACTACACATATCCATCAGAAAGCCATCGCTAAATCAATATCAACGATGGATTTCCGATGGATTTTACTATTACAAGTATTTTCTTATAGTGATTCCGTAATCTAACCATTGATTTAAAACATTAAATGGGTAATTTTGGATTGGTAGAAACAAATATTTAGTCAGTTATGCTTGTAAAATTAGAGTTATTTTTAGTTATAAGAAATGAAAGGGGAATATAGGTCTTAAACATGTAAACAAAGTAATATATAACATATATTTTTATGATTTTACATTAATTAATAAGTCTGAGTTTGTTCAAAAAAGTTTATGTTGACCAGCACAAAATTTAAATTCTTATTTAAACAGACAATAATATTAATCTATACATTATTGTTAGACCAAAAATTGGGCCTAACACCCAAATGCAGATCGCAGATCACAAAATGCAGAAAACAGTAAATAAAGAGGAGACACACATGGTTTTTATAGTGGTTCGGCTGTAGATGTAGCCTACGTCCACTTTATAATTTTATTGTTATACTGACAGATTACAAGAATCAGTTACATGAAGACACACAATCCGTGTGTTAATTGAGTTGAAAAGAGAAGAATTTGAGTGTATGAAGGTGCAAAGTCCTTGCACTTCAGTAATGGTGGAAGCAGTGAAGAAGAATGGCCAAAAGATCCTGAAAAATGCCAATCTCTGGGCTATTTATAGCTGATTTTGTCGGGCGGATCGCGGTCACACATGGCACGCATCCCAAGAAAGTCCGATCGGATCGCGCAGAGAGGAAGAATTGGTCAATGTGACAGTTGTGGACACATGTCGCTGGATCCATGTATTTCGGATCGCTGAAGACCAGTTCGTGGTTGAACAAGTCAAAGGCTTCGCTGCGCATCGGGGGATCGGATCGGATCGTGACCTATGAGTGCGACCCCTAGGAACGGATCGTGACCTAGGAATGCGACTCCTAGGATCGGATCGCGACCTAGGGGGGCGAAACGATCCAAAAGGGTGAGAAATGACACAAACTCCATGCTAGCAATGCTCCTCCACTTCATCCAAGTGATTGCTAGTCTACACCCAAGTCTTGAGTCGTCCCAAATGGTAGAAACTCATGTTGAGACGATCTTTGCCAAAAGATAGTGTAACAAGTTGCCCCCTAGAACATATCTTGCTGATTGAAGGAAGATGTGTTCTGGATAATCTGAGAAATCCAAATTCAGAATGCGACGATCATGCCGGATCGTATTAAGGCCAGAAAACCGACGATCACAAAGGATCGTATTAAGGACAGAGAAATCCAAGAAGGCCAGGGGTTTGTACCTGCAAGAAGATAAAACAAATAATGCAAGAATATTTCCTAGATGGCCTTACCGGAGTAAACCATCTAGGAAGATGTTAGAGGGGTTCCAAGACGGCCTTACCGGAGTAAGACGACCAAGGGAAAGCAACGAAGGTTCCAAGACGGCCTTACTGGAGTAAGACGGCCAAGGAAATGCCATGAAAGTTCCAAGACGGCCTTACCGGAGTAAGACGACCAAGGAAAAGCACATGAAGGTTCCAAGACGGCCTCACCGGAGTTAGACGACTAAGGAAAAGCACATGAAAGTTCCAAGACGGCCTTACCGGAGTAAGACGACCAAGGAAAAGCACATGAAGGTTCCAAGACGGCCTCACCGGAGTAAGTCGACCAAGGAAAAACACATGAAGATTTGTTTATACTGGATGGATCCAGTTAGGAGCCGGAGCTCATGTTTGTACTGGACGGATCCAGTTGGGAGCCGGAGCTCATGTTTGTACTGGACGGATCCAGTTGGGAGCCAGAGCTCCATGCTTATTGCTAATTCATGAAAACACAGCGGTCGTTTGCCGGACACGACTGGAGACCACAAGTAGGTTCCGTGCGTGTGGGCTGATGTGACAGCTCTTATTACATGCAGGGAAAACAAAGGAGGGCGAGAAGTCGCCTAAAAACCTAAAAACATGAACTGTGAACCGGAGTTCAGCAAACTGAAGAGATCCGCTGAGTGGGATCAGCGAATGATAATCCCGCGATTGCTCGATCCAGGATCGTTCCCTCTCTGGGGAATAGGTGGTGACAATGCAGCTGTAGGCGTTGTTGGTCAAGTGACATATTCGGGTAGTTCTCCTCGTCTGACCCGATCCTCAATAAGATCTCGCAAATGTCTGCAGTCATCAGTGTTGTGACCGTCTATGTCATGAAATATGCAGTGTCTGCCAGAATTGCATTGTGCTAGTGTTGGTTCCCTCTTGGGAGGTCTCGGATAGGAGGCAGCACCTCCTGTATCCATGTATATATTGCTTAGGGTGTCATTCAGTTCAGTGTATTTGTCGTATCTAGACCCTCTCCGGGGTGGAGCATTACGATCATTCTTTGCATTGGCTGCTCCTTTTCCTTTTCTAGAATCAGATGGTTCTCCATCTTTGAGCATGTTGACTTCAAGGGTTTTCTTCTCGGAAGTTGCATCTTCTTCCCGCAGAAATCTATCTGCTTCAAGGTAGAATTCGCCGAGATTTCGTGGTGGATCTCGGTACAAAGATTTCTTGAATTCCGTGTTATCCAGAACGCCGGATACCGCTGCCATCAGTACCATCGATTGTTCAGGGCGATCCACTGATGCTGCTGCAATGTTGAATCTTTCCAGGAAAGAACGCAGAGGTTCTCTGGGCCTCTGCTTGATTGTAGTGAGCGACATGACGTTCTTGGGTCGTGCGATGTGGACCCGAAATTGTTCAAGAAAGCGAGCGACCAACATATTCCAGCTGTTGATCGATTCAGATTCTAGCTGCTGAATCCACATGGCCGCTATATCAGTCAGAAAGAGGGGAAAACATTTAGCCATGACATTTTCCGATGCTGATTGAACTTCCATATGTCGTTTGTAGCGCATGAGATGCACGGTAGGATCTGTCCTGCCGTTGTATGGCTCCAATTGTGAAAGTTTGAAATCCGGGGGATTGCGGGAATTCCTGATTTCCTGAGTGAACGGGTTGTGATTGACGTCATCCACATCGTTCTGGTAAGTGCGGCTTCTAGAGAGGCGTTGAATCAGATCGGCTAGTCGATTGCCTTTGAAAAGCTGTTGTAAACTACCAAAATCAGAGCTGGTGCCCCCAGCGTTGAATGCAGGAGTAGATAGAAGTTGGTGAGCTATCGCCTGGGGATCGCGGCTCGCGGATCGTGGATCGAGGGGAGCGACCCGACCCAGTTCGAGGGGGACGGTTCGTGAGGTAGGTTCGTGAAGTCCAACTCGTGAGGCCGGATCGTGGAGTAGGGGGGCGATCCGACTGGGTCCAGAAGGTAGGTCACGAACTGGTTGTTGTTGAGCAGGCGGGAGCGAGTTGTTGGGATCGGATCGTGAGCCTAGTAGTGTTCAACGATCCGGGTCGCGGTCCAGAGGTGTATCACGAGACGAGTTCTGCTGTTGAAAGGGGGGGTTTCCCCCCGAGTCCGGGTGATACTCGAGCCGCGTCAATGGCTTCGTTTCCAGTGACTTGAGCGTTGCTCGGCCTTCCATCCATCCGAGCGAAGAATTGGTTGATCATTTCCTGTTATTTCTGGAGGAGATCGTCCTGCCTTGCCATCTGGGTCCTCAATTCAGCGAGAACTCGATCCATCTCGTCTCTAGTCAGGTATGCTGATGGGTCTTCATGGGAGGAAGCCTCCAGGCTTGCCTCATTCCTTGCGCCTTCAGCGTCAGCATCATCGGCATGAGAAGAAGTTCCAGTCTTCTTCCTTTTGTTCGCCATTGAGTTTCCTTTCAAGCTAGAAGTTGAAGTTTTTGTGTGCCCCCCTACCTGGCGCGCCAAAATGTTAGACCAAAAATTGGGCCTAACACCCAAATGCAGATCGCAGATCACAAAATGCAGAAAACAGTAAATAAAGAGAAGACACACAAGGTTTTTATAGTGGTTCGGCTGTAGATGTAGCCTACGTCCACTTTATAATCTTATTGTTATACTGACATATTACAAGAATCAGTTACATGCAGACACACAATCCGTGTGTTAATTGAGTTGAAAAGAGAAGAATTTGAGTGTATGAAGGTGCAAAGTCCTTGCACTTCAGTAATGGTGGAAGCAGTGAAGAAGAATGGCCAAAAGATCCTGAAAAATGCCAATCTCTGGGCTATTTATAGCTGATTTTGTCGAGCGGATCGCGGTCACATGTGGCACGCATCCCAAGAAAGTCGGATCGGATCGCGCAGAGAGGAAGAATTGGTCAATGTGACAGTTGTGGACACGTGTCGCTGGATCCATGTATTTCGGATCGCTGAAGACCAGTTCGTGGTTGAACAAGTCAAAGGCTTCGCTGCGCATCGGGGGATCGGATCGGATCGTGACCTATGAGTGCGACCCCTAGGAACGGATCGTGACCTAGGAGTGCGACTCCTAGGATCGGATCGCGACCTAGGGGGGCGAAACGATCCAAAAGGGTGAGAAATGACACAAACTCCATGCTAGCAATGCTCCTCCACTTCATCCAAGTGATTGCCAGTCTACACCCAAGTCTTGAGTCGTCCCAAATGATAGAAATTCGTGTTGAGACTATCTTTACCAAAAGATAGTGTAACAATTATCATGAATGACGCGGGTTGTTAGGTGCAACTTCACTCGCCTATATTACAAACATCAATAACTAGATTTACTTAAAGTAAAAATATCGAATGTTTAGTCGTTTTATGTCTTCTTTGAAACTGAATTCAAGACGGAATTTTGGCTTCTATATTGGTCTAAATCTTTATAAACTGATTTGAGATTGATTATCAGTCTTGACTTGGAACTTTTAATATTGAACTTTTAATCTGTAATCAGTTTCTATTTAAGATCAAATAATTTCGGTCTTTAGTCTTTAAGCACAGTGATTTTTCTCCAAAAAAATAAAATAAAATATTCTATATAATTTCATGTGTTTGGCATTATAATTTAATATTAAACTTTTCATGCTACACATTTATGCAATTTGTTAGCATAATAAACCTTTTGATATGTTTATGTCAGGGGCGGAGCGAGCTATAAGCCAGAGGGGGTCACCACCCCTTAAAAAAACAATCAAAGAAAATGGATTTTTTTTAATGAAAAGTGAATCATTTTCATCAAACTTTTGTATATATTGCCACTTCAAAATTTTAACTCCTTCATTCTTGTATTCATGGTTGTTTAAATATTGTTACTCCTTGTATCCATAACTAGTTATATATAACATGACTACGAAGCTGACATGGTCGGCGAACGTTACCTAACTTGAGAAGAAGGTTAATCGGAATCAAACCATCGAATTATGACAAAATCAACAGAGGGAAGACAATAAAAACCAGTAGAATGTACTACTTACATCATTCTTACGTGCTATTTGGTCAAAACCAACACCTTCAAGTGACAAATTACCATATTACTATTACAAAGTATTGGTTTGACATATTTAAAATTTCTTATAATTTACGAAGTATACCGTTATAACTCATAAGGTCATACCACAAGATGGCAATAACTTCTAAAATTCTAATTTTTTAGTCACATAATGTGGAAACAATATTCACGATTCTTTATCCAACTGATTATAATCACATGTTGTTGATATTACAATATTCGTAGTTCTTAACCTAATTTTGTGTGCACTACTCAACTTATCTAGCTTATTACATTTAAATAACTACATTTACATAATCAAATCATGGTTATGAAATTTCCTTCTTCTAGAGCAACATTGAATTTTGAAGACCAAGGATGAGAAATTGACTACTTAACGGGAGTGAAATCTTGAACTAAAGATGGAATAATCATAAAACTACTGCATCATTGACAATCGAATATGATACATTGTAGGTACATTAAATACTTGGTTGGTCTGTTCTTCAAGATGATCCAAAGCAAAATGAAGATATAAAGAAGATTAGTGGAAGAAAAAGGATGAAAGACGAAAGATAATGTTTCTCTATGAACTATGTTCAAGCTATAAATTGCTACTACTATCTTACTAAATATGCCATACAATATCCGTTTCCATTAGCATCTATTTATTTTCTTCATGTGGTTTAGTACAATTTCCATGCACCTACACTGTTTTGGTTAATATATCAATTTTTTTTCTATTGCAAGTGTTGATTACTATTAACATCTGCATATTTTGTTTCCCTATAGTTTGGTATAGAAGCTCTATGTCATCCATGTTTATTGTTAATGTAAAAATTAGTTTCAGCTTCACTATTGATTTTAGCAAATAATTATACACTACTTTGAATATGACCACTTACTAATAAATAAACGATTTTAACAATTAGGTATAAGGCAGCTATGATAACGCTAAACTTACCAGTATCATACCAATATCAAGTAATTGGTAAAAAAAAAAAAAATTTGAGCTACTTTGGTTTATCAATGTTATCGATATGGTAACGGTAAATTTACCTTTGTTAACGGTAAAAATAGCGGTAAAGGAAAGTCAACACCAATGGTAACGGTAAATTTACCAATCATATTAAAATTGTTTTTCACTATTAGATCAAATCTTAACCATAGACATTTTTAACGATACGTCGTGGTTTTTAAGAAGATTTTGTAGTATTATTATGATGATTCTTTTTAAGTTTTGTAAGGCTCAAAGTTTGAGATTATAAATGTTATTATCTCATATTATTGTACATAAGCTGTGATAGATTAAGAAATACTTAAATGTCAACTAAAACATGTCGTAATACTAATATAAATATCATAGAGTAATAATAAAAAAACAAGATAATTGCTTCTTTTTTTTTCAAATTTTAATGCAACAAAATTTGAATGTTTGTTGTACTGTTAAATTTCCCATTACCAGGCAACGATATACCAGTTTATCGGTATACCGATGAATATTTTACCATTGGTAACGGTAAATTATCGGTAGCTATTTTTGACTTACAAGTAGTACTGGTACGGTAATGATTCTCATATATCGGTAGAGGTTACTATTACCATAACAGCCCTATAGTTATACATGGCTTACGAATGAAACAATTTCTGGTAACTGCAATTGCTTTCCTATCAATCAAAAAATTAAAATAGTAATTTTTTTTGGGTGCATTGACTGAAATATATACAACCTTGGTACATTTGTCTGCACCATCATCCAATTTTTTGATCCTAAATTAAATGTTCCACATTACCCAAAATGCATTTAGATACCATATTTGTGCTATATAGAATTGAAAAGTTCTACAACTACATGAAATTGCATTTTTGACCCATCCATTAGTAGTTTATGTTGACATACAAAGTGGCAAGCAAGTTAACAAAATGGGACAAAAATGCATGGATTGCATGTCGAATTACAGAAGTGTACCCAGTAGACATAAGATAAAAATGAGGCCACTTCTTCTATCTCCTCTTGTCTCCGTGTGTCCAACGATCTAGATTTCCCTGATCTCCACCTTTTGCAATTAAGTCCTACAATAATTGAGGGATTTAACTGCAAAAAATGAATATCAGAGGGGACTGTAATTGGATGGACACACGGAGGGATAGAACAGAACAATTCACGTCGACAAAAATCCAAATGGAAATTGAAAAGAGAGTATTCAACTCCTAAAAACCATCCTTATGACTCGTAACATTATACTTCATTCATTAGCATACCTTAATTAACAAAATTTGTGAAAAAATGTGAAACATTACTACTTTCTAACTTCAGCTCAAATACATATGACATTTTAATCATAATCATTCTCGGTTTTAACAAAGTTAAAAGAAGAAAGAATTATGTATGCAACATCCAAAATTTATAAAATTTGTTTATGTCTAATAAAATTAGAAAATAGATAAGTTATACTGGTTATCTAACTAAAGAATTTAGTACAGCATTAACGCACGACTTTGTGTTAATCACAAATAAGCGAACACAATGTGAATTTCAAAGTTCTAACGCTATAACACATGAAATATACGCATACATACAATAATCACAAATTCAAAAAAAAAAATAACTACATCGTCTATCCTTACTTATTTGTCTGCGTTTGGCATGGTCACACATTAGTTTTGGAATGATAGACAAAGCTGTAGTTTTGAGAAATAATTCTATTATATTATTACGAATCATATGATGTTGACAGGAAATTCACCTACTCAGTGAAAACGTCATAGGAGCTGATAAACTCTTCAGATTGATATATACTGATATATGCAATAGCAAGCAATCGGGGACCTACGTTAGGCACAGTAAGAGCCGCCGCCCCCACTGGAAATTTCTTTAATTTATGTATCTGTTCAACGTACTGTCTATGAAAATACTAGAAAATCAATAAATATAACTACTCGTTTAAATACAGTTGTTCAGAAAACTGAAAGATTAGTTAATATAAATGCCCGCTCAAGTATTGTTGTTTTGAAAATTTGGAACTACATGAATACATAGCATGTACCCTGATCTTATATCGTACGTTTGGCGTAATAGGAAAATCCAAATTAACACATTTTCCACAACCATAGAAACTTCAGGGAAGAAGAGAAAATTTGTACAAACAGTTACGCCATATTATCGCATACGATCAGGGTTGAAAATAATTGTCAGAATAACAAAGCTTGTAACTATAAAACTTGAAGTGGACATCGAAATAGTTAAGTGCATACTGACCATTTTTACTGTGATGTTCCGAAATCCCCGATCCCTGAAGAGATGGAGGAGCCCATATTGTTTTGAGAACACGACGCATCGGAACATAAAACAATAGAACATTTCATTGATATTACAACAATTTACATCAGATTACAAGAATATCAGAGTACAGGTAAAGAACACACAGCGGAAAAATACAATTATCAGAGAATAAGATACATATAGCAGCGGAAATTAAATGTATAAATACAATGTACAGCGGAAATACATCAACCATCACAACTGAAAGAAATACACGGATACAAACATTTCCGAATATAGCTCTAGTTGTAATTCAGGATCCTGAGAAAAGAAATATCTGCAAAAAACCAAAACTACTATCAGCCCGTGTGGAAAATATGAGCACCCAGAGTCTTAGGAACAATAAACTCCGAGTCAGTCATGGGACTGGTGCGAGAACTAAAACAGTTATTAAATCTTTACTGTAAAAGTTGGGAAATCATGGGACCACGTCGTATAACACGGAACAGATTTACTCCACATGAATCTCAGTTTAAAATAAAACAACGCAATGTTTTTTGAAAAATGAAGCTATTATAAGACTCAGGTCTCATCACACAATGCAACGCAAGCCGAAGGGTAGAGTTTTCCCTTATAATAGCCAAACATGCTTGGTACGTTTAAAACAAATCATTTTGATATGGCTATAAGTGCATAGTGTCAAAATCAACTTCAAATGTAAATATATCAATCATAGACGACATAAGTACCATATATTATGTCGCCATACATAGGTTTACAATTAAAACCGAATAGTCGCGTATTGGAAATTGAATTTTCATCTATGAGTCGAGGAAAGGGATTTTCTTCACTGGTTTCGAGACACTCTAGCAAATGCCTCAAGACTCGGACGTTGGCGATCCCTGGGAATAGTAGGGCCGGTCCATACTTACTTTAGTGGATTGGTTATTCCTAAATAATATGTTTTTCGGTCCTATCGGACCTCCAAAATGGTCAGTACGTCGACCAATCATATATGAGGCGCCTCGCATCCATCATCCACATAAGTAAAAATGTATGGGCTCCATACCATGACACCACTCTCAGCTAGAAAGAAACGCAAGTTCTTGCTACGGTCCCTCATCCCGTTTTTGACTCATACCGAGGTGTGAGGCTCGCAAATTAACGCTATACATAAAGCTATGCTAATTAAAGCCGTGCTTTGATCATTATCCACAAGATTTTGATTTTCAACAAAAGCCTTGATCATTTGCATCTTAGCATGCCACATTGACAATTCATGTCATACGACTGATGTCTATCAATATATAACATCTAAGCTTGCACGTCTCAGAGAAGGGTTTTAAGCAAGAGAATAAATTCTCCGTCAACAGATATATATTTAATAGAAATCAATCAACATAGAATGAAATCCAATGTCAGACACACATCCATTTGCAAGTTCATTCTGGGTCTGAACAAAACCGGAGGTAAATTATTTCTCGTTCCATATATCCAATAGAGAAGAGAGGTCCTCGCATATCCGGTCGATCTTCAAGTACATCTGGACGATCACCACTCATTACCTAGTCTTGGGTGTACAGCCCAATCAAGACATCAGTAATCATCCAAACAATGTGAAGATCTCCGCTCTTTAACCACCGTCTGCATCGTCGACTTTTAGTTGTCGTATCAGCTATTCAGAATGGGATAAACCCGGTCTTTCCAAATAACTCACGTATTTTATAATCAACAATCAAGTGGTACAAAAACACATCATACGCCTCATTCTAATTCAGAATATTCTTTTATTCAAATATTCACATCTTTAGGGAAAGATTCCCGTTAATTTTATCAAAGATAAATTCTTTCAAACTTATTCTTTAATCTTCCTTTGGATACCAATTTCAAAAGATTTTGTATTATCTTTTAACTATTCTAAACCAAATTAAGGTTTATAAAACTAGTCTGGATTATCGAGCCTTACCAAAGTAATCATTTATTATTTTTATTTTTCAATCCCAACCTATTCATCCCATGGGGGAAAACTGGTAGTTCTATGTGTCTAGCAACCATTGTGTTATCGGTTAAATTAATTAACATTTCACATTTCAAATCCAATTAAAGATTCATTAAACTCCAACTTGGTTTTAATATCAAAAATCATTACTTTATGATTATTCAACTTTAAGACATTAATCTTGTCTTTAACTGGGTCAAAAAACCAATGTCATTTAAAACACAGTTCACGATAAACCCAAATCATCTTCCAATAACTATGGAATCTTCACGGAAAACAGAGCAATATATAATCGATATAAATTTCCGTATTAGACTAATAATATAAATGGAATAACGGCAAAGCCTTTTAAATTCCATATATAGTAACGGTCTTCCTTTACATAAACTCATCTCGATTATTACCAAATCGAAATCCATTCAATTCCAATTTAATATATTAAATTGGAAAACTTTAATTTGGAAAATTTTCATTAAATCTTAATAAAAAGATTATAAATTCCAAATTATATCTTCACTGTTAATCGGGTTTAAGAACAAATGTCACTTAAAACACCATTCACAATGAACCCGTAATCAACTACCATTTAATTCCAATTATATTAATTAATTGGAAAACTTCATTAAATCTTAGTTAAAAGGTTTATTATTTTCTCAACTGTGTTTAAGAACAGGGTTATTTAAGACACCATTCACGACAAACCTAAAATCCAATTTCATATTAAATACAAGGCTCTGAATAAAATTATATCGGCTTATATTCAATATCAAATTTTGAAACCAACAGATATCATATTGGGAATAGCGGTATCTATATCTTCCAAATTCCTCAACAATATCTGTATAATCACGGAATCCAATATTGAAATATTTCGAAGATTATTTCCATTCAAATCATTTCCAATTCATACGATGGAAAAATCTGATTATATTAAAGCCATATAATTTCTTTCGGTTGTCCATTCGAGTTGTTAACCAGTTCATTCAGATAAATATCTTTTATCCTTTAAAATATGGAATATTTCATTCAAAAACCTTTTCAAATCGTTTACTATGATTTTACATAATTTATTCATATTTTTATAGATTTTAGAAAGGCCCTTATAGTCGGTTTCCAATATCGGCCATCGAACTGCATTCATAGTGACCGTTCTCCAAAACTGATTTGGACATATCTTCAAATATAACTGTTAGATTTCAAATCTTTTATTATCATTCAAAATCTCTTTTCGATACGAACCCAACGGTTCCAGTTTTAGGAGAATCCGATGGTCGGATCTCCCGTTATGCCAATTCGAAGTCAATGGTTGAAATTCGCGAACGGTCTCAGCCCGATACGTTCTATTCAAACCATTTAAATATATATATAATATATTTAATCGATTTCTATTCAAAACGTATTTTATAAATTCATTTTAAAAATGATTCCAACTTCCATTTCAATTTTGAATCAAAACTGAATTCCTTACTAGTATAATGTCAAAACAATAATATTTCCAAAATATCTGATTTTGAAATCCATTTCCTTTTTGTATTCATTTAAAATGAATAAAATCGATTCATAAATCTGTTCGAGTTAAAATGTCATTTGATTACTTAACTCAGCTTCACATTTCCATATTTTTGTGTCCATCCAAAATCGGACATCAAGATCATAATTGAATTCTTCACTGAATATTACATCAAAATATTCGTTATTTCTGAATTGGAATATGACTCAATCAATTACCATATAATTTTAGTTATATGGATTTCATACATCGCATGTATTCAATAATAATGATAAACAATCAATAACATTCAAGCAACATCCAAGGTGTATTTTATAACTGTATAAGCATTAAAATAAATAAATAATGCTCACAACAGTCTGTCAGTCAATCAATTGACATACAACTAAATATTGGTATTAGTGTATGTCAAATATCATCTCAATACCCGTGTGGGGTTTCATCCAACACATACTGATTATTATTTGTGCACTTGGGCGATGTGTGAAAATTATCGTCCCAATCAATATAACTTAAATAAGTGTACATAAACAAGTCATCTGACTTGTAAATGAGTATTTATTCCAATTTCAACTATCTTGTATATAATTTTATACATTGCTGTTTTCAAAAAAATTCACCATTGTAACGGCGCTATTTTGTAGCACGGGAATAATGTCTATGCATTACCCCTCTCCTGACTTGGCTTGCGCCATAAACAACCAATATCAATCGTCAACCACCAATCGCATACTATGTATACCCCATAATCATAAATAAATAAATACTCAACATCCAATGTCATTTAAGGTGCCACAAGTGTCCATCCACGTTGTATGAAATGTGAGTGTCACTAATACGCATACAACGCTTCTAATGCAAGGGATTTGTGAAGAGTTCATGTGTTTAACTCAAAAAAGGATATTACAAGCAAAGGGTAATATAATTACATGATGTAATTTCTAACTTGCAACTTAAAATGCCTAACTAACTACTATATAATAACCTAACAAAATTACTTAGTGAGCGAGTTCTCACCCAAAAGCGAGACCAAACGCCGCGAATCTCATATGTAGAAAATCTGTCGCACGCTCGTTGTTTTGTCGTTTCTCACACTTAAATTCGCCTCTTCTGCTCTAGAATTTGCATATGGCCTCCAATCCTCACCACACTTTATTCTTAGTCCAAACACGCCATTCTGGACAACTTTTACGTGGACTTTATTCTAACAATGCACCAATTCACCAGAAATCGTGAATCTTCGCTTCAGTTCAGCGATCTTCAGACGCATTTTTCGAGCAGCTCCGAACTCCAAAATTCGATTGTCATATATCCAAATCGAAGATAAAATCAAGATCTATAACTTTGGTACTATGGAGTTTCGGCTAGAAATGCACAGTTTGAAAGTTATAAAAGAAAGAAGGACAAAGGGTTATTTGCAAAAACGGGAATTTGTGAAAAAAGGGGATTTGGAGGAAACGGGGCCCTCGGCCAAGAGGGTGGTGGATGATGGGCGGCGTGGGGCCTGACTGGCCATAGGGGAGGCGCGGGTGGTGGCGGCGGCGGTGGAGTGGCGGTTGGTGGTGGTTTGGGGTAGGGTTTAGCAAAAATAAAGAGAGAAAGAGGAGGAGAGGAAGGAGGGGGGAAGAGGAGGAGAAGGGGTTGCGGCGGCGACGGTGGCTGGTGGAGGAGGGGAGGAAGAGGAGGAGGAGGGGGTGCGGTGGCTGGTGGAGGAGGAACGAAAGGTTTGGGGGAGGATCCCATTAATGAGAAAAGAGGAAGAAAGGAGGAAGAGAGAAAAGTCAATGAAGAGAAGGAGCAAAAGTGATTATATGCTCGTTTCTCTCCGACTCGTCCGAATGCAAATAATCTCCATTTGCCATAGATTCCGGACACGACATAGTAGACGTGAAGACGAGTCCAATGAAACAAGTTTTGTCGAATTCCGAGTTCGTTTGACCTTCATTCAAAATTCTCAAATATGCTCAAATAATATTCAAAAACGCAATTTTGGCGCACTTTTTCTTCTTGCACGCCCACACGCTAACTCCAAAAATCATGATCTTTTGGATTTAACCATTATTAGATGATACGAATCCAAAAAAAAACGAAATCGAATTTAGAGTCGTCTCAATAATGTTTCTTTGTAAAATGACTGCCTGTTTTTGAACAAATGGTTTTGCTTCACACGACCGCATATCGACTCCGTTCGACGCGCATTTTGGAACTCGGTAATGTCATTATGAATCCAAAAAAAATTATATCGTCGTATTTTGAGCTTCCTAGTAAAATTTCACTTTTTAAGGGCTATGCGATGATTTTAAAATTCAAATTCTCAAAACAAAGCTTATAAATCAATTTATTAATTTTACTGAGTTTGTTTTAAGTCAAATAAAATATAAAAACTAATTTTAAAATTATTCTCAAATTTTATTTAGCAAAAATAATCAATTCATATTCGCATGTTCCTTAAAATAGCTTAAATCAAAATTTTAAATTGGTTCTGAAAATACGGGTTGTTATAGTTACCTTAGGAGAAACAATGCTTCAACATCACAGAAATTGGAAACAAAATGTCAACTTCAACCCTAACGCCTTATTTCAATTAATCTACAGGTGAAAACTTTTGTTTAGGTCATGACTAAAATGGAAGTAGAAAAAGTTTAGTTGTAATCGATGTTGCAATTATAATAATGAAAGAAGAATTGGACGAAGTGGTCCATGGCCATAATACACTAGAAAAATTTTAATGGTGATTTTTTTTTTAGAATTCCGGCCCTATTGAACTAATCTCTGCGTACGCCACTGATCGCAAGTATATTAGTATTAAAATATTCCATATACTTTGTTATATTCATCGATGATTTATCATTGGCATGGACGTAATTATTTACTATACATGTGGTATGTCTATGATAAACTCATAGATTTAAAAAAAAAGTAAATAAAATAACATACAATAAAAGATAATCGAAAATGTGGATATATAATAGAAAGAGCTTTACGTGCACCTAATAAGAATTAAGGCTCCATCTAAAAGTCACTCCTCCCTTTGATTATAATGACGCAATGATAAGGAGTGGTCAAATTTTGTTTTACCAAGTACGATTTGTTGTGAGTGAATTTGACTTAACTTATTGCGATAAGGTCGTGTATTTATGAGTAGTACATAGGTTAACGCTAATTCATCTCAAAATAGTTTAAAAAAAATCAGGAAAAATAATAGTTTATAAGAAACTCCAATATATCCTAGCTTAAGGAGTTGTTAGTCTTTCTGATGAAAGGAGGAAAACTGACCTTTATGTCAGTCAAATGACTCCACACAATAGTCTTATGCGACGATTTTAGTATGAATCAACTCAAAAGAAATTTGGATAGGAATGTCATTAAATGACTAATTTATGTTTTGAGTATAAGTTTATTCAGTAAACTAAACCACCAACAGTGTCACATATAAGGTAATTCATAAAGTGCTTTTAAATATATACTTCGTTGCATTAATAAATAATTAATGATTTTAGAAATACAACCTTCATAATAAAGGAATATTTTTTTGATAAATTATTGATAGCAAATTGAATTGGATATGATCTAAAGATAAAAATCGTACAAGTAAGATGAAATGTAATTAACTAACCTAAAAATGGACCATGCCATATTAGAATGTCTTATGATTATTCTCACACACTGAATAGAAACCATGACTTTCTTATCGATGTTGAAAATACATAATCCTCAATTATTTAACAAAACCATTAAGAGTATCGATTAAATAGTAAGGTAGGATGCATAGATTCAAAATAGAATCCAAATATTTTGTCAACAAATGATTTTGATAGTTATACCAAAAGGGATATAATCCACCAACCAAGAATATGTTTTTAAGAGAAAGACAATAATATTTGGAATAAAGTGAACCACTTCAATAAGAATAATCCTGATATTTCAAATTTTGAAACTAAGACAAAAGCTCCACCATTTGATGTGCCACTACACCAAAACAGGGGATTCCCAACAAGTGTAAGTGTTACAAATAATTTATGCAACACTTTTAAGTGTTACCAATGGCATGTGAGGAATTGGCCAGCCAAATTTGTAACACATATAAATGTTACAAACAGAATAATTGCTAACACTTATAAATGTTGGTACCATAAGATATTGTAACACTTATAAGTGTTACAAACATATTCGTTGCTAACACTTACAAATGTTAGAACCATAAAATATGGTAACACTTATAAGTGTTACAAACATGTTCATTGCTAACACTTATAAATGTTTGAACCATAAGATATAGTAACATTTATAAATGTCAATATCATAATACTACTAACACTTGTAGATGTTGGCATACATAAATTGCTAACACATATAAATGTGTATAACATGTCTTTATGAATTCCAATCACATATATAATTCAACATGTCAACTCAACATAAGATTTAGTACACTTCCATAATTCATATTCAACAATGTCACTTTAGCATAATGCTCAAATATTTATTACATGCTTTCAATTTCAAAATACCATAATATCATGTTCAAATTATTAAAAGAAATACAAAGTTTTACTAAAGACACATAGAATTTTTATCGGATTGTTACTTTTTTTATGGAAGAAGTGGAGCTAATTGCACGACAATAATTTTCTTTCTATCAGAACCAAAAACTTTGAAGATAAATCATTGTCAAGGACACACATATTTGCTTTCTCATTGCCATACATTCCAAATTCTGTTTTTTTTTCTCCTTAAGTGCCTACAAAATATAAATGCACTCATTTTTACAGAAATAACATATTGCTAAACTGATAAATAACAAGTGTATTTATATACAACAAAATTGAGCGTATTTATAACAAGTGCATCGCAAAAACTGATAAATAACAAGTGTATATATAACAAGTGCATTGCAAAAATTGAGGCTCGACGCAAACCGAGTCGAGGCTCAGTTTTTGCAAATCGAGTCGAGGCCCAGTTTTTGCAAACCGAGCGAGGCCCAGTTTGCGCATATTGAGGCGCCTCAGTTTTTCGCAAACTGATCCGAGACTCAGTTTTTGCCAATACTGAGCCGAGAATCAGTTTGCACAAGCTGAGCCGCCTTAGTTTTTGCACACAAAAGAACTCTTAATATGATGAAAATACTTAAACATTAGCAGCATAATTAACACTATTGTGATAGATGACATCTACAGGATTTGTCAATAAATCAGATAAGTCGATACATGATTGAATGCCAATTTTGAACTGTAGGATGTTAAACTACTATAGCAAAGTGCCAATAAATTACTATGAATAGTAATTTGATTTTGCATTTTTACAGACAGGCCACCTTGAGCAAATGAGAAATACTGCATAAAAGAAGAATGTACTGTAATGGATGTATGGAGCAAATGTTATTTGTGGGTAACTTATTTTTCTATCAAATAGTACACACACATACACATACACAGATATACATATGTATATATATGTATATATATATATATATATATATATATATATATATACATATAGCATGCCATATAACTAAGTCAATGAACTTAAAAAGTTTATACTAGCTTTTGTAAGCAGCAACAGTTCCTCCTTTTTTTCTTTTTCTTTTTTAGCACAAAATGCTCAATAGAATAACACTTTAATCAGCAAAGAAAGTGAACATTTAGCTGATAAATAGTCGACAAGTGCACACAAGGTTCAAATAAAGGAAATCTACTTGTACAACATGCAACAAAGTACTATATGATGAAATTCTGAAATTCAAATGGTATGCAAGAGCCTAGAGACCAAAGAATAAAATGTAAGTTGTACACTATACTGTTAACTGTGAATGAACATGCAATGCGTCAGAGACTTACTATAATCGAGCCTGTACCAATCAATATATCTACACCTTTTGCTTTCATGGAATTGGTTAATTTACCATGAATATCCAATGCCAAATTATTTGCATAATCAGCTACTCCTTGTCTATCATAATTAGGAGATGCAACCTGTTAGTCAAAGAAATTATCCGTGAAAAATAAGAATACAAATTAGAGATAAGCTATAAGCAATATATTTGAATGATGTCTCGGTAGAGTAATCAACAAGTAGAAAAAGCTAAAGGTAGATGTCCAAAGTGTATTTTTCTTTAAGATGCACAAAAATCGGGTACCGTCCGACAGTATATACATTTGGCCATAGTTACTCTAGAATTCAACATGATTAGCTATTTATCCGTTATGGGGGAAGGGGTTGGAGGGATTCAAGTTGGTGCATCATTTTGGAACGAAAAAATGGTTAGGCACTTGAAACACAGTTGGTTCTGCATTAGCAATATCAGTATATAAATTTTATCAAGCATGATATTTTTGTTTTCTTGAGTGTCTACATAGATACATTTAACCCTCCTAACTATCAAATTAAGGATGCAATATAATTTATTCTAGAATATGCACCATCATGTAAAATCATTTCGCCATAAAAACAATAAATGTCAAGTAATACATCACCTTTAAAAAGTCCAGTGACACATATAAATTAAACCAGTGAATGGACCCGTTCCTGTGGATTCTGACATAGTAAATGAAGAGGTCGACATATTCAAACTTGAACTGTAAGAATTTTGTGACTGTTATTTGTTAGGCAAGCAAATAAATAAATCAATAAAATATAATTAGAACCAAGAATCTAGTCAATATTCTACATAACCTTTTAACATTAACTGAAGAATGCATTTAGTCATGCAGGAAGAAGAAAAAAACTACATCCACTGCAGATTGGCAGTCAAATGTCATATGAATTCAGTAATTAAACCTTTTCTACAAATTGAATCAAGCGGCTTTCTAAGTGTAGAAGCTAGATAAAAACACAATAGTTATTTATTTTTTGTTCTATCAAATATGTATTTAATTAACAATAGCAATAATATATAACGGTAAATACAAATAATAAAATATAAAAATAGTTGTAATGTTGGATATGAATACGTCAATTATGTTTTGGCAAGTACTAATAAAATCTATTGTGCACTTAGTATCCATGACTGCTCCAAGAGGATGCACAATATATAATTAGCCAAACATCCAAATTATGTAATCATTCATTGATTATAAGATGTAATTATCAGTGATATATACTTAAGAAAAAACTACATAAAGAACCTTGAAGTTGCAAAGGGTCTTCCATATAGCATTGGAAAGTGACTTAGATTGCTGATATACTGCTCTTTTCCTTGGATCTCATTTGCTTGTTCACGGTTAACTGAATTAAGCATATCTGACATCAATATATATATATATATATATATATATATGTGTGTGTGTGTGTATATATATATATATATAATTTTAGTACAATATTACTTGATATAATACAATAATACAAGTACCTTGACTAGAATCATCAATCTTTTTTACTTCCGTACATCTATCCAATAAACAAAAAAAACAAGAAAGAAAGTCAATCAACAAATTAGGCAACTTAGTTAACTAAATAGTCCGGAGACATGTGCCAATTAGTAACTATATAATCGGGAGATATATGTATAAACTGAAATGGTTTTATAATTAAGCATTTGGGCTGTGTATTATTATTACTTGATATCTGTGCATATGCTACTTATATAAAGGCATTTGCATGTATTGTAATTGTTGCTATTCATTCTGTACAAATACATTTGAGAGAAAATCAAATTACAACATTTTTCTTTTACGATATAATAGCTCTAAAAGCCAAACGGCATCAAAAGAAAATTTTACTCATCCACAAGAAATACGTACAGTGTAGCAGGTTGAATGTTGTTGATTGTTCCTTAGGCACAATCAAGATACTTAGGCTTAAGGTTTTCATGGAGTCATTCAAACTACTGCACCGTGATTTTCTACTAGAAAATTTGCACATTTAAGTACAAAGTATACACAAAAATGGTTTGTGAAAATTGCCTTTTAAGTAACCTTTGACAATGGTTTTTATCGACTCAAGAGCAACCAAGATATAATTGCAATCTTAGTTTGTGAAAATAACCTTTTAAACAACTATATTGTTTTGTTATCTCTAAGAAATTGGTTCAAAAATATGAAATGGGCATATGGTGAATGCACTGATGATTGCAACTTTGCAAGTTAACAGTAGAGAAGTAAAATGAATAGGAAAGACCTGATAACCATGTAACAAAACAACTATGAATTTAACTGATAATGGAGTAAACCTAACATCTATATACATAGTACAATCAAACCAACAGTAGTTTTAAAGTGGCACTAATGAAGTTGATAATGAGTCGTAAATCCATTATGTTCTGAAAAAGGTGCAGAGTGCTAGAAATAAATTCTGAAATGTATAGCGAAACAACATTATTTTTTCAATCTGCTACGCTATATGTATTTATGCAATACAATGTATAGTGAAAAAGGCGTATAGTGAAGTTAACATACATATAGAAGATGAAATGATAAGAACTAAATTTGTAATACATTATTTTTTCAATACCTGCAATTTGTCAACCAAAAAATAGGTAGAAGAAAACGATTCAAAGTACATATCTTTATCCAAAAATCTACCAGTTAGCTTTGTAGTGAAACAACATTATCATATCATTATAAAGTCCATAAGGATACCAATGTTCAGCCGTTTTATATTCCCCACATATAGAACCATTTAACCAAATATGCTTTGTCTCTTTTTGTTTAATAATTATTTATTTAGCATTGATAATAATCTAGGAAGACGAAAGTCACATGCCTATGTCTAAGTTGTCCATCTAAATATTTCTTAACTTCTAATTGATGCGAAACCCACTATGGTGGTGCAAGTATGTATAACTCATTGCGATGTTCTACAAGTATACTGAATGTATTTTTGTAAGATACATAATTTATAGCTCTCTTGTAGAGCTAAAAAAACATTTTTAATTTCTAATATATGTACTAATCAGACAAACATGTATAAATAAACCAATTTTTTTATACATATGCCGGAAAAATCAACAAAATGCGTTCGATCTTTAAAAAAAAATGTTAACTAAACCCCTAGAAACCAAATAATTTATATAAGTTGGAGACCTTACATTTGGGAAATATCGCAAGCTCCAGGATCTTGAATCAAATGTTAGTAAGCATCAAATCTGAAACCGAATCTTAATCGACCATCGATCAATCCTGACAACGATGTTGAAGCTGACGCTAGATCTGGAATAACGCCGGTTCAACCCTGGTTTACGCGGTGCTTTCAGTAGAATAAAATACTATCACGGATCTATGATCGACATAATAAAATTGAAAATGGGTGCTTTCAGTAAAGCGCAAATAAAATCATAGATCTACAATACCTTTGCTTTGAGAAACCCTTGTTCAAATCTTTAAACCCTAGATGCTAATTTGCGGCTAGAAGGAATTGACGGAAGTGAAGACATGTTAAACCCTGGATCTATCGTGAATTCAACTATTTACGTCCAGAATAGAAAAAAGCGTTCGAAGTAGGGTAACACATATGATCGATAACTAT
>JASFAX010005859.1:0-34454 GCA_030737875.1 Allium sativum
CACATGACAAAATATATGATGAAATGCCTACGTAGAAAATATTTTAAAAGCTTGGTAAGGAAACTTATATTTTAACATAAACAAGTTAAGATCTTTCATAAAAGTTCACTTTAAACTACCCTTATGATTGCTAAAATCATTTTCAAATGAATATGATAATCAAGCTTGTTCACTGGCTATGCACCAGTGTACCAAGGCATACAATCATATTTATATGATATATAAATAAAAAGAGTTACTTATACATTATAAGTAATATCATTTAATCAAAAGGGTTTACTGAATACCAGTAAAGTTATAGGTGTGTGTGTGTATATATATATAGTATAAATGGTAAATAGGATATGAGAATGATTCAGTGATAGGATGTGCACATTGAAACTGTACAACTACCACTTTTTGTTCATTCCTGCTAATAAGAAATAATGAGATACAAATTCTCTTACAAAGATGCATCCCATCTATGGTTTTGCTTGTGCCAAAACTGCTTTTACAGGGATCTCCATTATACCACATACCATGGTACAATAGATTACCCATCTGTGTAATGATTACTCAGCATAAAATACTACTTTCACTAGTTCCTTAGATGTTCATGCTTTATATTTGCTTTATTCAAATAACAAACAATTTTCCTTCGCTTCTAGAAAACATTAGCATACATTTATTTTAATCATAAAAACTACTTAAAACTCCTTTAATTAACTGCAGCAAATCCACTTGATAAATCATTCCAAATAGCACTTTCAGGACATCACACTCAAGACACTTTTCCTGAATCAATTCCTTGAGCTACCCCATTGCCCCAAAGATTGGATAAACAATCAAACCGGGTCAGATTTACAATCTTGTGTGAGTATTTATCAGTATTAACATGGCATTCTTAATCAGGAATCTTTTAGCACAACCATTTGTATACATAAACAAATCATGGGATATGCAGACATTTCTTAACATTATACAATGCACATACATACCTCAGTCCCTCTCATACATGTCATTATTCCCCATAACTTCATGTATTCCATAAACCTAGGCTGACAACCAATTATACTAGTGGATCACCATCCTAAAATACCATGTGTTGAACACAAGAGCACACTGTATTTCCCAAATACACAAAGGCCTGCTGGGCTTATATTAAGCCATGTGCATATCTAACCTCTGTACTTGAGGATAAACAGAACAACACAACAAGTAACTAGCACCCCAACCTAATCCCATTTTCATGTTACTAGTTAGGTTTTTATTGTTTTGACCCAACTACCCCATACATCCCTTTACCCGATGCATGTTATTTCATTCCTAAAGATGAATGAACTATCCCCATATTAAATATGAGTATTTATGCAGAGATTCAGGTGAACATTCATCCAAAGTATCATCAACATACAGTCATTCAGAAACATATAAAACATAGTAGACATATACAAGTGTTTAATGAGAAATGTTCAAGTTATTAATATACTATAACTATGCATTTCTATTGCCATAAGCATATGATAAGGTGATTAGGACACCCCCTAAACCTAGTATTTCTCTTCAACAAATCTGTGATCTGAATCAGAGAGTATCTTGGGAAAATGGATAAGCTTATGAGCACTTATCATAGATCCATTTCTCATTATTAAGAGCACACATAAGCCTTGAACCTCCTTGTTCAATGCGGCCTACTCTTAACTATAAAACCCTACCTTATGACAATACATGTATTATTATGATCTCAGATCTACATGAGTCCTATCAGTTAATCAGTCATTTAACCTTCATTCATGCAATCAAATGATTAAACAAGACATAGAAGTTTTATACCATATTCAAACTATATTATTGGTATAACAAAGGCTGCCTGAATAGGTCTTATAGCCATTAAAAGAGTGAGATATACTCACCAGAGTTCTTCTTTCTCCTAACTCTAGGTTTTCCAGTTTCCTTCCTTAATCTTTACGGCTCCTTCAACAATTGTTTTCAGAGATAATGTTATGGCATTACCCTATCCTAAAATGGTTTATGTGTTATTTATAATCATTGTTTTCCCTAGGGTTTTGCCTCATATCAAATACCAGTAATATCCATGTTCATGTATACTAGTATGGATATATTGTGATGTATAAAATCTCTCAGGTGTACTAGTTTCAAATGCATTCAGTGTAATAACCCGGAAAATACGAGCCAATTTAAAAATTTTAAATTGGTGATTTCAAAGGAATTTGAACCATTGAAATAGAATATTTCAATAAATATGGAATTAGAAATAGTGAGTCAGTTTGAAAATTTGATTCTAACTTTGACTGACTGTGCAGGGTGGAAAATATAACGGATTTTGGTGAAACCAAAAATATTTAAATCTGTTAGTCATACCTTTCTAACGAATCTGAAAAATCGAAGTTTCATAACGGGAATCAAAAGTTATGGCCGAATGAATTTTCAGAATGGTCGCTATATAGAATATATAGCCCTGGAAAATTGATATTTTGCATACGACCTCGGAATTCGACGAAACCACTTTTGTTGGGTCCGGGATGTCAAACTATTGCTAGGTTTCAAATTTCATAATTTTTGAAGCTAGTATGTGAGTGTGGCAAAAGAAAATGTGTTTAGTCAATTTCTGTTAAATTGGATCGACCAGAAAATGACCATTTTTCAAACGACCTCAGAATTCGACGAAACTAGTTTTGTTGGGACCGTAGCGTCAAAACATAGCTAGATTTATTTTTCTGGAATTTTTCGAATCAGTTTGTGGCCCTAGCAAATTGAAATGTTCGTTCAGAGTTAAAAATTAAATGTTTTATACTTTAATTTGAAAAATAACTGAATGTAACACTCGAATTGGCCTACGAAACATATCCCATTGTGTCCGGGGATGGTGGTATTTAGCTAGGGCTGACAGTCCTTGGGTTTTAAAAAGGGAGTTCGTTTGAGAAAAAACTATTTAAAAATTTAATATAGTCCTCGGCCAATCAGAATTCTCCATTCATAATTATAAAAAAAAAAGAAAAAAAGAAAAAACCCTCGAACGAACGGTGACCCGAGCTCCAAACCTTCCAACCCCGATCGCCGCCGCTACCGCCACCTACAGCCTCCGCCACCGCCGCCATTCGACGCGCCTCCGTCCCCCCTTCAAATCCGACCAACTTCCTCCAACCCTCGTCGCCTGTGCCGCCCCGAATCGAAGCTCCAAAGTTCCGACCTTTAAACCGCCGCCGCCGCCGATCCTAACCACCGAACGCAACCAAACCACCACCGCCAGAAAGCCCTCATCTTCCCTCTTCCACGTCCAACTCGCCGATCATCCCCTCGTGCCCCGATTCTCGCGAAAACCATAAACCGAGTTTAGAACCTTTGTGAAAGGTGAGTTTTTTTTATCTTTACACTTTGAAAAATCATATCTTTTTGGTGTGTTGACGAAATTCGATGAAACATGAAACATCGAGACCGCAAGGAAGCTCTCTACCCAATAGAAGAAGCCGCGGATTTTTCTGACATCGTATCGATTTTTAGCACTCCGAAAACCAATGTGAGAAATCTAAATTAACGTGAAATTGAATGGAAAATGTCGTGTATAATTTATATTAGCGAAATATAAATTACATACGTGTCGTATACCTCATGTACATGCGTAGTGTAAGCTATATAAGCGAAGTATGAATTTTACATGCATAGAATAATTGATATATGTGTTGAAATGCAAGTGAAATATAGCCATTATTATATATATATATATATGTACTCCCCTCGTCCACAAACCATGGACGATATTTATTGTGGTGAATTGGTGTGAAACATTGGATGAAAAATACGAATGGTTAAACAATTGTTTGTGGTTGATATTGTTTGGTTGTGGTTGTAAAAATACCCATTGGTGATTGAAATGAATTGGAAATATTAGTGGAAATAAAAATAAACATGCCGCCTGCGTGCGAATTAGATGCATGAATCCCCATTGTCAAAACCGCGAGTTTTAAGGTAGAGCGAGGAGCCGTACTAGGGACGGTGCCGGTTTTAACTACCCTGCCGTTATGCTGCCGAAATTTCGAATAATCTTTGTGTGTTAGAATTATTTTCATATGTTGAAATTATCTTCATGCGTTGAAATTAAAGCCATATGTTGAAACTATATCCATGTGTGGAAATGTTTGTGTGTTGAAAAGTGTTGTGTGAAAATTAAATTCATTTGTGAATGAATGAAGTGTTTGAACAATAAAAATCACATTTTTATACATATATATGAAGTATGAAAAATATTCGCCTTATATAAATAGTTTCAACAATAAAAATTCCATCTTTCTAATATGAACAACATAAATAAAATATCCATGTGTGGAAATGCTCATTTGTTGAGAAGTGTGTGTAGTGGAAAAGTTCATGTGTTGAATAAAAAGATCGAACAGTAAAAATTACATTTTTTATTGAGACTATGAAGGGTTGAAAACATCCATTTGTCGAATAAATATTTTGAACGATAAAAATATCATTTTTATCATATTTGTGATATGCTAAAGATATGTGGACGTTGAAATAAATATTTGTGAATGAAATATTATTTTTAACTTTGCATAGGAACTAAATAAAATAGTCATGTGTTGAAATATATTTTAGTTCGCCAAAATTATCATCTTTGAAATGTGAAGTGTTAAAAATAGCCACTTGTTCAAATAAAATATGCATGAATTGAAATATACCTTAATTAGCTAATGATATGATTTTAGCCTATGCATGCAACATTAGAATGAATGGTGTTTTTTAACCAAAGTAAATCAAATATGAAGTTGAATGGAAAATGATAAGTGATAGAAATTATGTATATGTACATGCATATCTATTGAACAGGTTAAAGCAAAGGGGCTAGAGAAGAGAAATAAAATTTTGTGTCCGACAAATAGGTACACAGTTACTGCTTTGTTTGGGTGATGATTTTATGAGCCTGTTGGCTAGCCGCTTGGCTTTTTCTTTTTCTTTTTGATATGAGATGCCCGTGTGGCTATTTTCCCAGACCCTCCCGTACAAAGGAGGTTATGGCGAAATTTTCTGAAATTTAAAGGCGTTAGTGAAATAATTGAAGTGGAAACGATGTAGGAATTTTTGAATGAACTATATTTATATAAATATATAAATATAAATAAAATTAAAACGAAACGTGGGCCGTGCAGTTCGTGTTTTGAAACCGTGATTTCAAACGACTAGTGCGGGAAATCCGACCATTGGATTTTCCCGAAACCGCAACCGTTGGGTTCACCTTGGAAATATCTTTCCAACGGCACCAACTTTGTGAAGATCCGACGGTTGGATTGTCTGGAATGTTTAATTCAAAACTGAAGAAAAATAGCGCCAGAAATGATTATATTTATATTAAATATAATATAATAAAATTAAATCAAATAACGACGCTGCAGTTCATAAATTGAAATCGTAACTTCAAATGGCTAGTGTGGAAGATCCGATCGTCGGATTTTCCTAAAACTGAAACCGTTGGATTCGTTTTGAAATGACCTTCCTAATGATATAAAATTTGTGATGATCCAACGGTTAGATTTTCAGATATGTGTAAAACAAATTTAGAGAAAAGCAGCGCCAGTGCATCGACACGACCCCGAAACGTCGTTTAATTAAAAATGGCCGTTTTAAATTAAATAAAAATGGCGATATATCGTTATAAAATACTATAGACGATATAGAGTGGAAATAAACCAATTTTGTTTTGTTTGCTTGATATGTGATGGTTGAATGTATTTGACATGAAAATTATAACTAAATAACTGAAATGTGAATGTTGAATAGTCCAACCATGTGAATAATTGATTTGAAATCTAAATATACGTGGGTTATTTGAAAAGGCCGAGGTTATCTCATTTCAAATAATCGATGTTGAGAAGTCGAAGAGTCGAAGATGGTTGAAGACCGACGATCTCCACATTGGATACTGATGCTCGTGATTGGAGTAGCTAACATGAAGGAATTGAAGTAGTAGCCGTCCAAACATACTGTTGATTGTACGGATATGCGAGGAATTGGTGCCTCCGGTTTCGTTCAGACCTAGAATGGACTTGTAAATGGACTGTGTGTCTGACATTGGATTTTGTTCTGTGTTGATTGATCTCTGTTAAATATATATCTGTTTGGCGGCGGAGAATTTATTCTCTTGCTTAACGCCCTTCTCTGAGACGTATGAGCTCAGAGGTTATGTATTGACAGAAATCAGTCGCATGGAGTGGATTGCCTGTGTGGCACGCCTAAGTGGCATAAGATCAAGGCTTCTGTTGCAAAGCAAAGTCTTGTTGTTGATGATCAAAGCATGGTCTGTGTGACGTAGCTTTGTGTATAATGTGAATTCGCGAGCCTCACACCTCGGTATGAGTCAAAAACGGGAGAGTGACTGCAGGGAGAGCACGACGTTTCTTTCTAGCTAAGGTGGTGTCAGTGACCTACCAGCCCTAACATTATATATACTTTTCACCTGTGTGGTTGTTGGAATACGAGGCGCCTTGACATAGGTCTGTAAGGACCGGGAAACGTGTGTTCAGGAATAATTAATCCTCAAAAGTAAGAGAGGACCGGCCCTGAAGATCCAAGGATCATAGTGGGGTCCTGGGACATTTGCTAGAGTGTCTCGAACCGGAGAGGAGCTTGCCCCTTGCCTCGACTCATGAAGGAACCTAATCCCCAATACGAAATATGCGGACGTGATTGTATTACTAGTATGGCGACATAGTGGTATAGGTCATTTATGCCGCCTATGATTGATATTTATGATTGAAATCGCTTTTGAAACATATATACACTAGTAATAATATCAAGCACTTTTGTTTTATTCGTACGAAGCATTTTTGGCCATTATAAGGTAAAAACTCTATCCTCCGGCTTGCGTTGCATTGTGTGATGGGACCTGAGTCTTATAATGGCTTCATTTTTTAAAAAGCATTGCGATGATTTAATCATTTACTTTATTTCATGCACTAGCACTCATTGGAGTAAACCTGTTCCGCGAAAGTGGCGTGGTCCTTTGATTTGCCTTATTATCGTTGTTAATAAGTTAAGTAGATCTCTCATACCAGTCCCATGACTGACTCGTAGTTTGTTTCACCTTGCAAACTCGGGTGCCCTCATTTTCACACGGGCAGCCTAGTTACAGGTTTCTGACGCACCTTTTGGCTCATGGCAAGGCTTGACTACACCGTGCTGACTTGGATTTTCTCCGCCATTATTGTATCTATATTATGATTCCGCCATTAGCGATGTAGACTGATATTTATTTTGAGTATTCTTTATGATGATTCTGCCTCAGGCGATGGTGACTGACTATGTATCGTTATGCACTAAGTTGTATCCTGTACTGTGCTTCTCTGATGTGATGATATCTATATGATTCCGCTGTCATATGTGTGTAAATTATTCTATTTTCTGTTTATGCTATTATCTGTGATCTACTAATGATGATTAATGCGTTATATTCCAATGATTATCCTTAACACCGTGTCACGGGGTTTTGGGATCGTCACATTCAGTTTTCAGGTTATGATTGGCAATACAATTATCCTTCAAATTGTGTGTCTCCGGTTGGTCCCCTCCCCTTATTTCTTTTTATCTTTTCAGAACCAGAGGACAAAAATTAAAGGGACAAAAGAAGAATACTTAAAAATTCAAATATCATTTCCTTTCCCCCGGCTGTTATGTTAAATATACTAAGTATAAGTGTTGTACTCACACACATTCCATGTTAAATCATGTTTACTGGCCTAAATGTTACCATTATCCCTTACACTGATTTTTAATTATGTTCAATAATGCACATGTTTATTCATATTCCATTTTAAAAAGAGGAACTATCACTGAAAATTATAAAATTATGAATATATAAAATCCCAGGGTTATCACATACACCCCTCCTTTAGGAATTGTGTCCCACAATTTTTTTCAAACAAAACATACATTCATACCAAAACATGCATAATAAAATTAAATACTTACCCAAGTCTTATTCAGGTTTTTTTCCTTCCTTTTAGAAAATAATCCTGGGTAACTAGTCCTCATTTTATCTTCAACCTCCCATGTGCAGTCATTTGAATCCAAGCTCCACTAAACTTTAACCAGCTTTATGATTTTGTTCCTTAATTTCTTTTCTTCTTTTGCCACAATTGCCACCGGTTCCTTTTCATAACTTAAATCTGTTTTAATTATAACTTCCGGAGGTGATTCCAAAATAGTATCTTTATAATGTACCCATTTTCTTAGCTGTGAAACATGAAATACATTATGAATGACTCTTAATTCTTCTGGTAATTTCAGTTTATAGGCCAATGCACCTATTCTTTCCAAGATTTCATAAGGACCCACATACCTTGGTGCATGTTTTCCTGCTTTGCCAAACCTTAATATCTTTTTCATTGGAGAAACTATTAGGAACACATAATCTCCTACCTTAAATTCCACTGGCTTCCTGCTTCTATCAGCATATGTTTTCTGTCTCTCTTGTGCCACTTTCATCCGGTGTCTTATTATTTCTATTTTAGCAGTTGTTTCCTTAATGTATTCTGGTCCCAACAGAGTTCCTTCACCCCCATCCATCCAACATGCTGGTGAAGCATAAGGTTTTCCATATAAATCTTCAAAGGGAGCCATCCCAATACTAAATTGGTGACTATTATTATAAGTGAATTCAACTAAATGTAAATACTCCTCCCAATTGCCACCAAAGTCTAATACACATGCTCTAAGCAAATCCTCCAACACTTTGTTTATGATTTCTGTTTGTCTGTCAGTTTGTAGGTGGTATGCGGTGCTCAAGCTTAATTCAGTGCCTAATGCCTCCTGAAAAACCACCCTAGAATTTGCATGTAAACAAAGCATCTATGCCACTTATGATGTTTTTGGGTATCCCGTTTAATCTTACTATTTCTTTGAGAAATAATTTTGCTAATTTTGGAGCAGTTATGTTTGATTTCACCGGTATAAAATGAGATGATTGGTAAGCCTATCTACCGCAACCCATATACTATCATTTCCTTTTCTTGATTTAGGAAATCCTACTATAAAATCCATGGAGATACTTTCCCATTTCCACATGCGTACTTCTAGAGGATGTAACATACCTGAAGGTTTATGGTAATTTTCTTTCACCTGTTGGCATACCAGACATTGTGAACCATATTTCACTACATCACTCTTCATACCTCTCCATTAATAGTTTCTTTTTAAATCATGAAACATTTTCATCCCTCCTGGATGAATTGTATATTTTGTTCTATGATGCTCATCCATTACCTCTTTCTTAATTTTCTTTAAATCTGGTACATACATTTTTCCCTTGAATTTTAAATACCCTTCTTTATTCAATGAAATTTTTTCCACTTCCTTTCCCTCTATCAACTGAATTTTCCTTTCCTATAAGTATGGATCTTGATTTTGTAGTAATCCTATTTTATCCATCATGACTGGCCTTATAGTTACCATGCTTAACTTCCCATAGCTTTGCCCTTAATTTGATTCTTTTCTCTCAATTATCTCAACTGCCTCACTTAAAACAGTTAGGGATTTAAACTCTTTAATCATTATATTAGCCAATTTAACTTGTTGCCTACTCAATGCATCAACAACATTATTTGTTTTGCATGGAGTATACAAGATATCCAAATCATAGGTAGCAAAGAATTCAACCCATCTATGCTATCTCATATTTAAATCTTTTTGTGAATACAAATATTTAAGGACTTGTGATCAGCATACAGATCAAACTTTGTTCCCAATAAGTGATGTCTTCATAATTTCAAAGCATACACTACAGCTGAAAGTTCAAGATCATGGGTTTCATATCTAGTTTCATTGGATTTAAGTTGCCTAGATGCATAAGCAATTACCTGCCCATGTTGCACTAACACAACCCCCAAACAAGAACCACTAGCATCATTGTACACCACCAACCCTTTATTTCCTTCTGGAACTTGCAATATAGGTGCTTTTATCAAAGCTTGCTTTGATCTCTCAAAGGCTTGATCACACTTTTCAGTCCAAATAAAAGGCTGATCCTTTCTGGTTAACATAGTCAAGGGTATGCCACCCTCGCAAAATCTTTTATAAATCTTCTATAATATCCAACCATGCCTAAAAATGATCTGACTTCAGTCACTGTCCTTGGTTTTTTCCATGCCTGCACTGCTATCACTTTCTGAGGATCCACTGCAATGCCTTCCTTTGATACGATACATCCTAAATTTTTTGCTTGAGACTGCCAGAAAACACACTTTATAAACTTCGCTTTTAATTCATGTTGTCTCAATCTAGTTAGGACTAAATGTAAGTTCTTTTCATGTTCTTCTCTGAATTTTGAATAAATCAGGATATCATCTATGAATATTAAAACAAATTTATCTAAATAGTCTCTAAAAGTTCTATTCATCAAGTCAACAAAGTAAGAGGGAGCATTGGTCAAGCTAAAGGGCATTACTAAGTATTCATTTAATCCATACCTAGTATTAAAAGCAGTATATTTGATGCTTTCCTCCACCACTTACATCTGATGAAACCCTGATGCTAAATCTAGTCTGCTAAAAACCCTTGCTCCATTCAATTGGTCAAATAGATAATCAATTCTTGGAAGTGGATATTTGTTTTTAATAGTTACCTTGTTTAATTCCCTGTAATCAATACACATTCTAAAAGATCCATCCTGTTTCTTAACAAAGACAACCGGGGAACCCCAACAACAACTGCTAGGCCTTGTAAACCCCTTTTCTCTAAATCCTCAAGTTGTTGTTTAAGCTCAATTAACTCTTTAGGACTCATTCTATTTGGTTTCTTAATTATAGGGCTTGCTCTCGGAACTAATCTGACATGGAGCTCTACTGGTTCCTCTTGTGGAACTCCACTTACTTCTTCAAATACATATGGGTATTGGTTGACTATAGGTAGGCATTCTTATTTTTCATATTATTATCCCCATTTACTTTCCAAACATTTCCTCGTCCAGACTTAATGGTCTCACACTCAATGGTTATGCTTTTGTTATTTGAATTCATCAAAGAAATAGCGAATTCTTCCAGGTTGATTACTGCCTCGTGTTTTTGTAGCCAATTAACACCCGAAATTAACCCAATTCCAGGATATTTTAATACATATAAGTCTGTTAATAATATATGGCCTCCTATTTTCACCTTTACTCCTAGGCATTGCATTTCTAAAACACATGCACTTCCTAAAGGACTTTTTACATGCAAAGGGTTTTGAACATACACACAAGCTAGTTTCAATTTCTGGACAACTTCATAGGACATAAAAGAGTGAGTATCCCCTGTATCATATACTACTGGTATGGGTAAATTTTCAATAAAAACTATACCTTCAACTTGACCAGCTATTTCCTCCTTTCCCTCCAAATCTCCAACTTTTGTTGGCTTCCTTGGATCAGGGCAGTTCTTTTTAATATGGCCTTTTTTACCACAGTTAAAGCATTTAAATGCTGCCACTATTCCAAATCTGCAAGTTGATTTCATGTGGCCTTTGTAACGACTCGTATTTTTCCGTCGAATAATTAATTAATTTAATTATTTGAAATGATGGTTGGGTAATTTAAAGGTTTGTTTAATTAAATAATATTGAATAGTTACTTAAAATAATAATTAAATAATATATTTAATTCAGAAATAATCAGAATTAGTGGAATTCACAATATTGTGTGAACTGGAAAATTCAAAGTATATGATTCAGTTTAGAGTTGAATTATAACAACGAATATATTATTTGAACGAAGTTTGAATGTATAATTATATTATAATTAAAATCGAGCTTAAAATGGTGCTGTAGTTCGTAAATTGGCAATTCGAACTTCAAACGAATATAAAGAAGCCGTTTTAAATCTGATTTCTGTGAAATAAGAAACGTTAGGAGATGGTGAAGTATATTTTTCTAATAGAAGAGAAAAATCAGGATTTCGTCGTGTAGATTTTGATTTATGTCCAAATCAAATTTTAGAAAAGTCGCTATGGAATTCCTTTATAATTTATAACGATATATAAAAGGAATTTCATTATAAATCGAATATCGATTTAATCGGGATTTGAAATATCGAGTTAGAAATACATATAGGATTTTTCTGAGCTGTATGGTATTCCTCTGTGAATATATACGATAATATTTAATTATAAATATTTAATTTAATTATATTTAAATATATTTATATATTTAAATAGGTTATTTAGAGCGTTAAAAATAGCCAGTTTTGCAAACGAACCCCGTTTTCGATGAAACTAATTTTGTTGGATCCGCAATGTCAAATTATTGTTAGATTCCAAGTTTCGTGATTTTTAGAGTCACTGTGTGGCCGTACGGATTTTTAATGTGAAAAACAATCATTATTTTGATGGTTAAAAATATGCTGTGTGAGCATACGGAGTTGGAATTCAACGAAACTAGTTTCGTTGGGTCCATAATGTCAAACTGTAGCTGCATGTCTAGTTTCGTGATTTGTGGGTATCGTGTGTGATTATAGGAATTGTTAACAATAAGTAAATATATCATTTGCTTAAAATCTAATATAATAATCGATTTAATTTTTTTTTATAAATATCCTATAAATACCAAACTTCATCCTAAACCTAATCTCCACAGCAAGAAAATGCGCCGCCACCAGTTCTTCTTCAAATGTGAGATTTCATCCTCTCGAAAATGGAAAAGAAAAAACAATTTGGATAAGATCCTAAAAATCATCTAGTAAATATATTTGGACTCGTTACAAGTTGCTCTTCGATCTTATATACCTTTTGAGGGGTTCGACATTCTTTATGTTCGTTGAAAAATGTACAGCGCTGTGTATTTGCGGACTAGGGTTATGGATTTGGCAACTTTAAAGCATTCGATTGAAGTGAGGGTGTTAGATTCGGGTTTAGGATGTTGTTTAGCACCTCGTTGCTGATTTTTGGGGAATTCCGCTCAAAGCATTGTCGCTGGAAATTCTGTGTGAACCTGTTTCTGCCAAGAAGTCCCGACGTCGGAGATGGGTGCTAGTTCAGAATTTTGGGTATTGGGCGGAAGGAGTTTTGTAGAGGAGGAAGATGGGGGTGGTGGTCCATGGTACGGTGGTCTGGATAGGGAGAAAGAGGAGATCGAAATAAGAGAAATGGCGTGGTGGAAAATACTGGAGCGTTCCATCGGGGGAGAAGAGGTACTGTAGCGGTCGGGTTTTTGAAATGGTGTGTGGGCCGGAGTCTTTTATTGGGTAAAGCCCAATTAGAATTTGAATTAAGTTTTATTTTTAGTTTAAATATTGTATAACTTGTTTATAGCATATTTGATCCATATGGTATCGAAATCAGACGAAACAAGATCCGTTGGGATCGTATGGACGGACACTACCCAATGGAATTGACTGGGAGTGAATTGGAGCTCGTAACAATTTATGGCGAAATAAATTCTCTGTCTGAATCAACAGACGCAAATCGTTATTTAACGGTTAACGCGAAATGTGAGTAAAACTCACCAACTCTGAACAGTTATATTTGTATAGCATACTTTTAGAACTGATAATTATCTGTTGATTGCTGTGTGTTAACTTTTTGATTGAAATGCTGATTGATTGGTTGAAATTATTGATAACGATATATATATATGAATCGTTAATCAAATATTGATTCTGTTTATCGGAATATTTCATATCGAAATGAAATTGATGTGAATTATATTGTGTAACATCTGTGGATGCAGGGAAACAGGTCGGAGGGATCCAACTGGATCCCTCAACATTTATTTTACTGTTTTTCATATATTGTGGTATATGATGTGATATATAATCTGTTGTTGATTATGTGTGTTTGAAGGATATCAATTAGTGTATTTTAAATACCGTAAGAAAACCCTTGGATGAAAAAGGAAAATTTCAATAACTATATTGAAATAAAATATTATATAAAATCGAAAGATTTTATATAGAAGAAGATTTCAAACTGTATATTGAAACATAATATTTATAAAATCAAAGGATTTTATATAAAGGAATATTTATAAAATCAAGGGATTTTATAAAGGAAAATATTTGTAAAACAAATGAAAAGGATATATTTGTAAACCATTTACAAATAGAAATGAAAAGGATATATTTGTAAACCATTTACAAATAGATTTGGAAAGGGAATATTTGTGAAACATTAATAAATAGAATAGAAAAGGGAAATATTTATTTGTTAAATAAATAGAACTGAAAAGGGAAATATTTATTTGTTAAATGAACAAATAGAAAATGGAATATTTGCAAAACAAATAGAAAAGGGAATATTTGTACAAAGAAATAGAAAAGGAAGTATTTGTAATCAAATAGAGTTAAAGGAGTTAAGGGAGTTAATTGAATAGAGTAAATCGATTTGAGTTAAATCGAACTAGAGTTAATTGATTAGAGTTAATCAAAAAGGAGTTAATCGAATATAGTTTATTTGAATAGAATTAATCTAATAGAGTTAATCAAATAGAGTTAATCAAATAGAGTAAATCGAATTATAATTAATCGATTAGACTTAGAATTAATCGATTAGAGTTAGAGTTAATCAATTAGAGTTAACCAGTTTGAGCTAACCAGTTAGAGCAAATCAGTTAGATTTAATCAGTTAGAGTTAATCAGTTAGAGTAAATCGATTAGAGTTAAATCGAACTAGAGTTATTTGAATATAGTTAATCGAACAAGAGATAGTCGAATATTTGTTATTCGAATTGAGTTAATTAAATTAGAGTTAGTCGGGTTAGAGTTATTCGAATATAGTTTATTCGAAGAAAGAGTTACCGAATATGGTTATTCGAAGAAGAGAATTAATCGAATATAGTTTATTTAAATAGGAAAGGAGTTATCGAATATTAGTTATTCGAAAGGAGTTATCAAATATTAGTTATTCGACAGGAGTTATCGAATATTAGTTATTCGAAAGGAGTTATCGAATATTAGTCATTCGAAAGGAGCTAATTGTGAAGACCCGTAACTTCCCCATAAAGGAAAGCGACGGATAGTTCGAGAACAAGCCACAGCAGAACGCATACAGAAGAACGTTTCATTGTATATTACAACAGTGCATCAGATTACAAGAATATACAGAGTATAAAGGAATATTACACAGAAATATCAGAGATTTAAATTACATTTAAATACATAGCAGCGGAAAATAATACAATACACAACTAGAATGCGATATACGGATACAAAGCTTTCCGGATATCGTTCCAGCTGTAAACCAGGATCCTGTGAATATAAATCTGCAAAACCAAAACTACTAGCTGCCCGTGTCAAAATAAGGGCACCCAGAGTTTAGGTTAAAACAATAAACTCCAGGTCAGTCATGTGACTGGTGTGAGAACTAAAACAGTTAATCTTTATTTTTAAAGCTAGGTAAATCAAGGGACCACGCCGTATAACACGGAACGGGTTTCCTCCCAAGAATACCAGTGCATAAAACAAACAGCGCAATGCTAAATAAAGAAAAATAAAGCTGTTATAAGACCCAGGTCCCATCACACAATGCAACGCAGTCGAGGATAGGGTTTTCCCTTATAACAGCCAAAGAATGCTTGATACGTTTAAAACAAATCATTTGATACTATTATAAGTGCATAGTGTATAAAACACTTCAAATCATAAGTATCAATCATAGGCGGCATGAATGCCCCATACCACTATGTCGCCATATATAGGTTATACAATCAAAATCGCAAAGTCACGTATTTGGAAATTGGATTTCCATCTATGAACCGAGGCTAGGGGCAAGATCCTCTCCGATTCGAGACGCTCTAGTCCGCCCCTCAGGATCAGAGCTCGAGTGACCCTTGGATCGTCAGGGCCGGTCCACCGATGTGGATTAAAATGCCTGAACATGCGTTTCCCCACCCTATGGGGTGTAAATCTGGTCCGTCAGCCGACCAGAATGCATCGGCCGAAACCGATATAACCGAGGCGCCTCGCAACAGCAACAACCACCTAAGTCAAACTCGTCAGGGCGTGTAAAACCACTGACGCCACTTCTAACTAGAAAGAAACGCAAGTCCTCCCTGAGGTCCGTCTCCCGTTTTTGGTTCATACCTGGTGTGAAACACGCGAGGTAAACGTTACACAAAGCTACGCCACAAAGGCCGTGCTTTGATCATCACCACAAGACTTTGCTTTTCAACAGAAGCCTTGATCATTTGCATCTTAGCATGCCACACAGGCAAACCATCCTATGCAACCGATATCAGTCACACAGAATGTAATCCGATGTCAGACACACAGTCCATTTACAAGTCCGTCCTGGGTCTGAACGAAACCGGAGGCACCTAGTACCCCGCCTATCCATCGATCTCCAAGTACGTCTGGACGATCACTAACTGTTTCCATCTTCTTGGGTGTACAGCCCAATCAAGATCATCAGTTATCACCCAAACGACGTGAAGACTTCCGGTCTTCGACCATCGTCTTCATCTTCGACTTATCGTCGTATCAGTTATTCAGAATGGGATAAACCCGGTCTTTCCGAATAACTCGCGTATATATTATAAAAGTGTTACACAAACACAACATACGCCTCATTCCAACTCATTAGTCATTAACCGTAAATTAATCAAGAGAATAATTCCCCAAATATTAACCCCGAAGGCCGAAACCAACATCAGATCAATATCCAGAAAACCATTCTACTTAGCTAACCGACAGTTAATTTCTAAATTTCACGTTCAAATCTAATTAAAGATTTAACTATCGCCTGGAGCAAAACTGGTGATACTCCATTCTCGATCTTTTCAATCTAATTAAAGATTCATTAAAACTCCACTTAGTTTTAATCTGTGACTGGGTTAAAGAATCAGTGTCATTTAAAACACGGTTCACGATAAACCCAAAGTCACATCCCATTAATTATCGGGTTAAAGAACAAGTGTTATTTAAAACATTGTTCACGATAAACCCAAAAATCAATATCAATTCAATTCCAATTAAATATCATTTAATTGGTACACTTCATTAAATCTAAATAAAAAGATTTAATCATTTCTCAACTGGGTTCAAGAACAGTGTTAGTGAAGACACCATTCACGACAAACCCAAATCACATTTATTAATTATCGGGTTAAAGAACAAGTGTTATTTAAAACACTGTTCACGATAAACCCAAAAATCAATATCCATTCAATTTCAATTAAATATTATTTAATTGGTACACTTCATTAAATCTAAATCAAAAGATTTAATCTTTTCTCAGCTGGGTTCAAAAACAGTGTTAGTGAAGACACCATTCACGACAAACCCAAATCACATTCGATATTCAATACAAGGCTCTGAATAGAAAATATATCGGCTTATATTCAATATCGAATTCTACGACTAACAAATGTCGTATTGGAAATAACGATATAAATATATATCTTTCAAATTTCCATAACAACACTTGTATAATCACGAATTCCAACATCGAAATATTCCGAAGACAATTTCGATTCAAATCCACTCCAATGCAATCATTGGAAATTTTGGTTATTTTCAAAACCATTTCAAATTCAATTTATTTATTTAAAAATAAATAGAATTATAATTCTAGTTCAAAACTAGTTCATTTCGATAAAAATCTATTTTTATCTTTTCAAATATGGAGTTTTTCACCCCAATTCTTTCTAAATCATTCCTTATGATTTTACACAAATTATTGTTATTTTTAATAATTTTATCAAGGCCCGTACAGTCGATTTCCATCAATGGCCATCGAACTGCACTTACAGCGACCTTTTTCGAATTTGATTTGGACGTATCTCCAAATCCAACCGTTAGATTTCAAATTTCTAACATTCATTAGAAAGCTCTTTTCGATACGAACCCAACGGTTCCGGTTTTAGGAGAATCCGACGGTCGGATCTCCCGTAATGCCCGTTTGAAATAAATGGTCGAAATTCGCGAACTGCCGCGGCGCGGCGCGTTCTATTCAGGCCATTATATTATATATATAATATATATAATATATATTTCGTCGATTCCTATTTAAAACGAATTATATAAATATTTTTAAATTCGTTTCAAAAGCAATTTCACTTCCCATTTCAAACCAAAGCAAAAATGGAATTCTTCTTTATAAATTCGTTTTAAAATTCATTTCTATTCAATTCAAATTTCAATTCAATTTGAATTCATTTCAATTCACTTTCAATTCAATTTGAAATCGTTTTCAATTCAATTCATTTCGAAATCGTTTTCAATTCAATTCATTTCGAAATCGTTTTCAATTCAATTCATTTCGAAATCGTTTTCAATTCAATTCATTTCGAAATCGTTTTCAATTCAATTCATTTCGAAATCGTTTTCAATTCAATTCATTTCGAAATCGTTTTCAATTCAATTCATTTCGAAATCGTTTTCAATTCAATTCATTTCGAAATCGTTTTCAATTCAATTCATTTCGAAATCGTTTTCAATTCAATTCATTTCGAAATCGTTTTCAATTCAATTCATTTCGAAATCGTTTTCAATTCAATTCATTTCGAAATCGTTTTCAATTCAATTCATTTCGAAATCGTTTTCAATTCAATTCATTTCGAAATCGTTTTCAATTCAATTCATTTCGAAATCGTTTTCAATTCAATTCATTTCGAAATCGTTTTCAATTCAATTCATTTCGAAATCGTTTTCAATTCAATTCATTTCGAAATCGTTTTCAATTCAATTCATTTCGAAATCGTTTTCAATTCAATTCATTTCGAAATCGTTTTCAATTCAATTCATTTCGAAATCGTTTTAAAATCGATATAAATATCGTTCACGTCAAAATGGCGTCAATCTAATCAACACGGCTTCATAAAGTTCTATTTTCAAATATTCTATTTCAAATATTTCTTTTTCAAATATTTCTCTTTTAAAACTGGAATGAGGCCCAATCAATTACCATATAAAGTTAATTATATGGATTTTCATACAACACATGTATATCATAGCATTGAAAAATAATCAACCATCAACCAAAGTGCACTACACTGTATAAGCATCAAATATAGATATTCAACGCTTATAACAGTCTGTCAATCAATCGATCGACATATTTAATCAATCAGGATGAGTGAACTTCAAATTTCATCCTAACACCCGTGTGGGGTTTCAAACAATCAAACACATATTTTATTTGTGCAGTTGGGCGATGTGTAAAATTTATCGACCCAATCAACGTCATTCAAATAGGTGTACATAAACAAACCGTCTGGTTTGTAAATGAACATTTTATTTTTTTCTCACATTCACGTTAAAAATTATATTTTTAACGATAAAACATTTTATTTCAACATATGAATTTCTATTCAGTTCATTCTTTAAATAAAATGATATTTTTATTTTTCTAACTTATTTTAGAAAATTTCGGCGGCATAACGGCACGATACTAGAAACGGGACAAGGCCTAGCCTTATCCCCGGTCTAGTGAAGGCCCACGCCATTCACACATCAATCAATTCAATTTCATCTCACCAAACAATTCAATTCAAACCAATAATTCAACTAATCTATGCAACCAAACAAACAAGTCCATGGTCTGTGGACGATTGTGTCGGGTGCTACTAAGCACCGTCTGCATCCTAGTATATATATAAATAACTAGAAAAGAAATAGAAAGGTGAGAAATTCTCACATATAGCTATCCTAGCTCCACGGCTCTTCATTTGCAGAAGTCTTCGTCGTTTCGCCTTTTTGTCACCTTCGTTGCTGCTTTCACTACATACGTAAAAATCGAATTTTTACTATGTTATTCAATATATAAAAATTGAATTTTTACTTCAAAGTTCAATATATAAAAATCGCATTTTTACTTCAAAGTTCAACATATAAAAATCGAATTTTTACTTCGAAGTTCAACATATAAAAATCGAATTTTTACTTCAAAGTTCAACATATAAAAATCGAATTTTTACTTCGAAGTTCAACATATAAAAATCGAATTTTTACTTCGAAGTTCAACATATAAAAATCGAATTTTTACTTCGAAGTTCAACATATAAAAATCGAATTTTTACTTCAAAGTTCAACATATAAAAATCGAATTTTTACTTCGAAGTTCAACATATAAAAATCGAATTTTTACTTCGAAGTTCAACATATAAAAATCGAATTTTTACTTCAAAGTTCAACATATAAAAATCGAATTTTTATTTCAAAGTTCAACATATAAAAATCGAATTTTTATTTCAAAGTTCAATATATAAAAATCGAATTTTTACTTCAAAGTTCAATATATAAAAATCGAATTTTTACTTCAAAGTTCAATATATAAAAATCGAATTTTTATTTCAAAGTTCAATATATAAAAATCGAATTTTTATTTCAAAGTTCAATATATAAAAATCGAATTTTTACTTATATAGATTCCGCCTTTTCCATTTCAAAGATCTAATCTTTTCTTTTACTTTTCAAAGTTTAAATCTTTTACCTTTTTAAAAATTCAAATCTTTTAAAACCTTTTTAAAATTCAAATCTTTTAAAACCTTTTTCTTATATTAAAGTTAAAACCTTTTTCTTATATTAAAGTTAAAACCTTTTTCTTATATTAAAGTAAAAAATTCAGTTTTTAAAATCTTTTCTAAAAATTTCAGTTTTAAAATCTTTTCTAAAATCAGTTTAAAACCCTTTTAAAATTCAGTTTTAAATCAATTTAAAATTCAGTTTTAAATCAATTTAAAATTCAGTTTTTAAATGTTTTTTTTTTTTTTATAAAATCAGTTTACTCTATTTACATACATAAAAATAAATTAATAAAACAAAAAAAAACTTACAGAGGGGGGGCGCTGCTTCGTCGGCGGCTTCCAGGGGCTCGCGGTGGCGTTCGATTCGGATCTGGGGGGGGCGTCTCGTCTTCGTCGAGGAGGGCAGAGGGGGCGGGAAGCGGTCGGAGTAGGGTGATGGCGGGCAGAGGGGGCGGCGGCCTCCTGGAGCGGCGAAGGCGAATTTCGATGGGGGGGGCGACGGGTTTGATTTAGGTTTTCCTTTCTCTTTTTTTTTTTTTATAAATGAAATCGGTATGAAATACTGGGGGGGGCCAAGCAGAAGAAAAGGGGGAGAGAATTTTTTTTTTTTTTTTTTTATTTAATTATTAAAAAGTTGACTTTTACATATGAACTCGAAACGAGGCCCACCGCCTGTCGTCCATAGCGTTTAACCCCCATTCCGAACACAATGGGATATGTATCGCATGCTGATTCGGTCGTTACAATCGGTTTCCTTTTGAATTTTCATTTAAATCACTATATTGAATTTTAAACGTACATTTCAAATTACCGGGGTCACATACTAACTAGAAAAATTCCAGGAAAATATTTTCTAGCTTCGTATTGACGATACGGTCTTAACAAAACTAGTTTCGTCGAATTCTGAGACCGTTGGAAAAATGACCATTTTCCAGTCGATTAAAATCAACTGAAATGGTCAAACGCGTTTTCCTTCGCCACGCCCACATATTGATTCGAAAAATTATGAAATTTGGAATCTAGCAATAACTTAACATCACGGACCCAACAAAACTGGTTTCGTCGAAATCCGAGGTCGTTTGCAAAATTGCTATTTTTAAGGGCCTTATATATATAAAAATATATATAAATTCCACAGCGACTATTTCAAATTTTAAACTGGACATATCTTATCATTTCTAAGATGAAATCTCAGTTTGTTAACTTCGTTACAAAGATATAGTTATACAGATTCAAATATTCCTTGTTTCGTTCAATTCTGACTTGTATTGAATTCTGTATATTCATTTGAAATTAGAAATCGAATTTTCGAACTACCGCGCCATTTTCAATTCCTTTTATAATTATATATAATTATTATATATTCTAACGACGACGTATATAATATATACGTTCGAATTCTATTCAAAATAAATTTCACGTCGATATTATTTAAAATAATTCATTTTAAATAATCAAAATTCGCTAAAATTGCCAAAATAAAAATTTCAAACTGGCTCGCATTTTACGGGTTGTTACAATCTCCCCCACTTAAAACTTTTCGTCCCCGAAAAGGAACAAAGTCGAAAGTGGTTTGATTAATTAACTCTACGCTCGATCTGGCTTCCATTCTCCAACCCTTTGGTTTCTGAGAATTTTCAAAATTTCAAAAATTTGGCTAACACCCTAAATTTTTGAAAAATTTCGCCATAACCTCCCCTGCACCGGGAGCATCGGGGAATTTCAAATAGCTTCCCCGGTCCTTCAGATCTCAAAAAGAAAAAGAAAAAGCCAAGCGGCTAGCCAATAGGCTCACAAAATCATCATCACCCAAACAAAACAGGAAATTATGTAGTAAACATGTACCTATTTGTCGGGCAAACAAATTTTATTCTCTGCTCTAGCCTCCTTGCTATGACCTGTTCAATGATATATATGTATATGCAAGCAAATGCGACCAATTTTCAATATAATTCAATATTTGGTTCTATTAGGCATAATGGTTCAAAATTATCAACCAAATAAACAAACAACACAATCATCAATCAATTAGTGAATTAGAGTTTCAAATTCATAATTTTGATACATATACAAAAATCAGATTTTTGATGCCAATTCACAACAATGTATTCTAACTATATAAATTTTGGTTCTCACACCAGTCTAATGGAAATATATAGATATCACACCTTCGAAACACGAAAATAATTACTAATGATGACGCGTCAATCATCAGAATCACGTCCGGGCGACTAGAGTGTGACTCTATATCTATCCAGTATATTAAAATTTCGAATACACGCGGATCAGACGTATACGCAAAATCTATATATACTGGATTGTCCACATCAATATAAATAGATAATCAACTACGAATAATTGATTTAAATTTTCAAAACAAAATTTGTTTTCACTTTAAAAATATACTCTTCACACTCGTTCTAGGATACTACTGATCCCATCTCTAACGAGTCATTCTAATTGGATATTACTAATCCAATATCTGATGAATTCTTTCGTATGTTTCTAATGTGCCTTGTTCTCTAGCTTTGTAAACCAAAGCTCTGATACCAACTGTGAAGACCCGTAACTTCCCCATAAAGGAAAGCGACGGATAGTTCGAGAACAAGCCACAGCAGAACGCATACAGAAGAACGTTTCATTGTATATTACAACAGTGCATCAGATTACAAGAATATACAGAGTATAAAGGAATATTACACAGAAATATCAGAGATTTAAATTACATTTAAATACATAGCAGCGGAAAATAATACAATACACAACTAGAATGCGATATACGGATACAAAGCTTTCCGGATATCGTTCCAGCTGTAAACCAGGATCCTGTGAATATAAATCTGCAAAACCAAAACTACTAGCTGCCCGTGTCAAAATAAGGGCACCCAGAGTTTAGGTTAAAACAATAAACTCCAGGTCAGTCATGTGACTGGTGTGAGAACTAAAACAGTTAATCTTTATTTTTAAAGCTAGGTAAATCAAGGGACCACGCCGTATAACACGGAACGGGTTTCCTCCCAAGAATACCAGTGCATAAAACAAACAGCGCAATGCTAAATAAAGAAAAATAAAGCTGTTATAAGACCCAGGTCCCATCACACAATGCAACGCAGTCGAGGATAGGGTTTTCCCTTATAACAGCCAAAGAATGCTTGATACGTTTAAAACAAATCATTTGATACTATTATAAGTGCATAGTGTATAAAACACTTCAAATCATAAGTATCAATCATAGGCGGCATGAATGCCCCATACCACTATGTCGCCATATATAGGTTATACAATCAAAATCGCAAAGTCACGTATTTGGAAATTGGATTTCCATCTATGAACCGAGGCTAGGGGCAAGATCCTCTCCGATTCGAGACGCTCTAGTCCGCCCCTCAGGATCAGAGCTCGAGTGACCCTTGGATCGTCAGGGCCGGTCCACCGATGTGGATTAAAATGCCTGAACATGCGTTTCCCCACCCTATGGGGTGTAAATCTGGTCCGTCAGCCGACCAGAATGCATCGGCCGAAACCGATATAACCGAGGCGCCTCGCAACAGCAACAACCACCTAAGTCAAACTCGTCAGGGCGTGTAAAACCACTGACGCCACTTCTAACTAGAAAGAAACGCAAGTCCTCCCTGAGGTCCGTCTCCCGTTTTTGGTTCATACCTGGTGTGAAACACGCGAGGTAAACGTTACACAAAGCTACGCCACAAAGGCCGTGCTTTGATCATCACCACAAGACTTTGCTTTTCAACAGAAGCCTTGATCATTTGCATCTTAGCATGCCACACAGGCAAACCATCCTATGCAACCGATATCAGTCACACAGAATGTAATCCGATGTCAGACACACAGTCCATTTACAAGTCCGTCCTGGGTCTGAACGAAACCGGAGGCACCTAGTACCCCGCCTATCCATCGATCTCCAAGTACGTCTGGACGATCACTAACTGTTTCCATCTTCTTGGGTGTACAGCCCAATCAAGATCATCAGTTATCACCCAAACGACGTGAAGACTTCCGGTCTTCGACCATCGTCTTCATCTTCGACTTATCGTCGTATCAGTTATTCAGAATGGGATAAACCCGGTCTTTCCGAATAACTCGCGTATATATTATAAAAGTGTTACACAAACACAACATACGCCTCATTCCAACTCATTAGTCATTAACCGTAAATTAATCAAGAGAATAATTCCCCAAATATTAACCCCGAAGGCCGAAACCAACATCAGATCAATATCCAGAAAACCATTCTACTTAGCTAACCGACAGTTAATTTCTAAATTTCACGTTCAAATCTAATTAAAGATTTAACTATCGCCTGGAGCAAAACTGGTGATACTCCATTCTCGATCTTTTCAATCTAATTAAAGATTCATTAAAACTCCACTTAGTTTTAATCTGTGACTGGGTTAAAGAATCAGTGTCATTTAAAACACGGTTCACGATAAACCCAAAGTCACATCCCATTAATTATCGGGTTAAAGAACAAGTGTTATTTAAAACATTGTTCACGATAAACCCAAAAATCAATATCAATTCAATTCCAATTAAATATCATTTAATTGGTACACTTCATTAAATCTAAATAAAAAGATTTAATCATTTCTCAACTGGGTTCAAGAACAGTGTTAGTGAAGACACCATTCACGACAAACCCAAATCACATTTATTAATTATCGGGTTAAAGAACAAGTGTTATTTAAAACACTGTTCACGATAAACCCAAAAATCAATATCCATTCAATTTCAATTAAATATTATTTAATTGGTACACTTCATTAAATCTAAATCAAAAGATTTAATCTTTTCTCAGCTGGGTTCAAAAACAGTGTTAGTGAAGACACCATTCACGACAAACCCAAATCACATTCGATATTCAATACAAGGCTCTGAATAGAAAATATATCGGCTTATATTCAATATCGAATTCTACGACTAACAAATGTCGTATTGGAAATAACGATATAAATATATATCTTTCAAATTTCCATAACAACACTTGTATAATCACGAATTCCAACATCGAAATATTCCGAAGACAATTTCGATTCAAATCCACTCCAATGCAATCATTGGAAATTTTGGTTATTTTCAAAACCATTTCAAATTCAATTTATTTATTTAAAAATAAATAGAATTATAATTCTAGTTCAAAACTAGTTCATTTCGATAAAAATCTATTTTTATCTTTTCAAATATGGAGTTTTTCACCCCAATTCTTTCTAAATCATTCCTTATGATTTTACACAAATTATTGTTATTTTTAATAATTTTATCAAGGCCCGTACAGTCGATTTCCATCAATGGCCATCGAACTGCACTTACAGCGACCTTTTTCGAATTTGATTTGGACGTATCTCCAAATCCAACCGTTAGATTTCAAATTTCTAACATTCATTAGAAAGCTCTTTTCGATACGAACCCAACGGTTCCGGTTTTAGGAGAATCCGACGGTCGGATCTCCCGTAATGCCCGTTTGAAATAAATGGTCGAAATTCGCGAACTGCCGCGGCGCGGCGCGTTCTATTCAGGCCATTATATTATATATATAATATATATAATATATATTTCGTCGATTCCTATTTAAAACGAATTATATAAATATTTTTAAATTCGTTTCAAAAGCAATTTCACTTCCCATTTCAAACCAAAGCAAAAATGGAATTCTTCTTTATAAATTCGTTTTAAAATTCATTTCTATTCAATTCAAATTTCAATTCAATTTGAATTCATTTCAATTCACTTTCAATTCAATTTGAAATCGTTTTCAATTCAATTCATTTCGAAATCGTTTTCAATTCAATTCATTTCGAAATCGTTTTCAATTCAATTCATTTCGAAATCGTTTTCAATTCAATTCATTTCGAAATCGTTTTCAATTCAATTCATTTCGAAATCGTTTTCAATTCAATTCATTTCGAAATCGTTTTCAATTCAATTCATTTCGAAATCGTTTTCAATTCAATTCATTTCGAAATCGTTTTCAATTCAATTCATTTCGAAATCGTTTTCAATTCAATTCATTTCGAAATCGTTTTCAATTCAATTCATTTCGAAATCGTTTTCAATTCAATTCATTTCGAAATCGTTTTCAATTCAATTCATTTCGAAATCGTTTTCAATTCAATTCATTTCGAAATCGTTTTCAATTCAATTCATTTCGAAATCGTTTTCAATTCAATTCATTTCGAAATCGTTTTCAATTCAATTCATTTCGAAATCGTTTTCAATTCAATTCATTTCGAAATCGTTTTCAATTCAATTCATTTCGAAATCGTTTTCAATTCAATTCATTTCGAAATCGTTTTCAATTCAATTCATTTCGAAATCGTTTTAAAATCGATATAAATATCGTTCACGTCAAAATGGCGTCAATCTAATCAACACGGCTTCATAAAGTTCTATTTTCAAATATTCTATTTCAAATATTTCTTTTTCAAATATTTCTCTTTTAAAACTGGAATGAGGCCCAATCAATTACCATATAAAGTTAATTATATGGATTTTCATACAACACATGTATATCATAGCATTGAAAAATAATCAACCATCAACCAAAGTGCACTACACTGTATAAGCATCAAATATAGATATTCAACGCTTATAACAGTCTGTCAATCAATCGATCGACATATTTAATCAATCAGGATGAGTGAACTTCAAATTTCATCCTAACACCCGTGTGGGGTTTCAAACAATCAAACACATATTTTATTTGTGCAGTTGGGCGATGTGTAAAATTTATCGACCCAATCAACGTCATTCAAATAGGTGTACATAAACAAACCGTCTGGTTTGTAAATGAACATTTTATTTTTTTCTCACATTCACGTTAAAAATTATATTTTTAACGATAAAACATTTTATTTCAACATATGAATTTCTATTCAGTTCATTCTTTAAATAAAATGATATTTTTATTTTTCTAACTTATTTTAGAAAATTTCGGCGGCATAACGGCACGATACTAGAAACGGGACAAGGCCTAGCCTTATCCCCGGTCTAGTGAAGGCCCACGCCATTCACACATCAATCAATTCAATTTCATCTCACCAAACAATTCAATTCAAACCAATAATTCAACTAATCTATGCAACCAAACAAACAAGTCCATGGTCTGTGGACGATTGTGTCGGGTGCTACTAAGCACCGTCTGCATCCTAGTATATATATAAATAACTAGAAAAGAAATAGAAAGGTGAGAAATTCTCACATATAGCTATCCTAGCTCCACGGCTCTTCATTTGCAGAAGTCTTCGTCGTTTCGCCTTTTTGTCACCTTCGTTGCTGCTTTCACTACATACGTAAAAATCGAATTTTTACTATGTTATTCAATATATAAAAATTGAATTTTTACTTCAAAGTTCAATATATAAAAATCGCATTTTTACTTCAAAGTTCAACATATAAAAATCGAATTTTTACTTCGAAGTTCAACATATAAAAATCGAATTTTTACTTCAAAGTTCAACATATAAAAATCGAATTTTTACTTCGAAGTTCAACATATAAAAATCGAATTTTTACTTCGAAGTTCAACATATAAAAATCGAATTTTTACTTCGAAGTTCAACATATAAAAATCGAATTTTTACTTCAAAGTTCAACATATAAAAATCGAATTTTTACTTCGAAGTTCAACATATAAAAATCGAATTTTTACTTCGAAGTTCAACATATAAAAATCGAATTTTTACTTCAAAGTTCAACATATAAAAATCGAATTTTTACTTCAAAGTTCAACATATAAAAATCGAATTTTTATTTCAAAGTTCAATATATAAAAATCGAATTTTTACTTCAAAGTTCAATATATAAAAATCGAATTTTTATTTCAAAGTTCAATATATAAAAATCGAATTTTTATTTCAAAGTTCAATATATAAAAATCGAATTTTTATTTCAAAGTTCAATATATAAAAATCGAATTTTTATTTCAAAGTTCAATATATAAAAATCGAATTTTTACTTATATAGATTCCGCCTTTTCCATTTCAAAGATCTAATCTTTTCTTTTACTTTTCAAAGTTTAAATCTTTTACCTTTTTAAAAATTCAAATCTTTTAAAACCTTTTTAAAATTCAAATCTTTTAAAACCTTTTTCTTATATTAAAGTTAAAACCTTTTTCTTATATTAAAGTTAAAACCTTTTTCTTATATTAAAGTAAAAAATTCAGTTTTTAAAATCTTTTCTAAAAATTTCAGTTTTAAAATCTTTTCTAAAATCAGTTTAAAACCCTTTTAAAATTCAGTTTTAAATCAATTTAAAATTCAGTTTTAAATCAATTTAAAATTCAGTTTTTAAATGTTTTTTTTTTTTTTATAAAATCAGTTTACTCTATTTACATACATAAAAATAAATTAATAAAACAAAAAAAAACTTACAGAGGGGGGGCGCTGCTTCGTCGGCGGCTTCCAGGGGCTCGCGGTGGCGTTCGATTCGGATCTGGGGGGGGCGTCTCGTCTTCGTCGAGGAGGGCAGAGGGGGCGGGAAGCGGTCGGAGTAGGGTGATGGCGGGCAGAGGGGGCGGCGGCCTCCTGGAGCGGCGAAGGCGAATTTCGATGGGGGGGGGCGACGGGTTTGATTTAGGTTTTCCTTTCTCTTTTTTTTTTTTATAAATGAAATCGGTATGAAATACTGGGGGGGGCCAAGCAGAAGAAAAGGGGGAGAGAATTTTTTTTTTTTTTTTTTTATTTAATTATTAAAAAGTTGACTTTTACATATGAACTCGAAACGAGGCCCACCGCCTGTCGTCCATAGCGTTTAACCCCCATTCCGAACACAATGGGATATGTATCGCATGCTGATTCGGTCGTTACAATCGGTTTCCTTTTGAATTTTCATTTAAATCACTATATTGAATTTTAAACGTACATTTCAAATTACCGGGGTCACATACTAACTAGAAAAATTCCAGGAAAATATTTTCTAGCTTCGTATTGACGATACGGTCTTAACAAAACTAGTTTCGTCGAATTCTGAGACCGTTGGAAAAATGACCATTTTCCAGTCGATTAAAATCAACTGAAATGGTCAAACGCGTTTTCCTTCGCCACGCCCACATATTGATTCGAAAAATTATGAAATTTGGAATCTAGCAATAACTTAACATCACGGACCCAACAAAACTGGTTTCGTCGAAATCCGAGGTCGTTTGCAAAATTGCTATTTTTAAGGGCCTTATATATATAAAAATATATATAAATTCCACAGCGACTATTTCAAATTTTAAACTGGACATATCTTATCATTTCTAAGATGAAATCTCAGTTTGTTAACTTCGTTACAAAGATATAGTTATACAGATTCAAATATTCCTTGTTTCGTTCAATTCTGACTTGTATTGAATTCTGTATATTCATTTGAAATTAGAAATCGAATTTTCGAACTACCGCGCCATTTTCAATTCCTTTTATAATTATATATAATTATTATATATTCTAACGACGACGTATATAATATATACGTTCGAATTCTATTCAAAATAAATTTCACGTCGATATTATTTAAAATAATTCATTTTAAATAATCAAAATTCGCTAAAATTGCCAAAATAAAAATTTCAAACTGGCTCGCATTTTACGGGTTGTTACAATAATCGAATATAGTTTATTCGAAAGGAGTTAATCGAATATAGTTTATTCGAAAGGAGTTAATTGATAAGAGTAAATTAGATAGAGTTAATTCAATGGAGTTAATCCAATAGAGCTAATCAAATAGAGTTAATAGAATAGAGTTAATCAAATAGAGCTAACTGATAAGAGTAAATCAATTAGAGTTAACCGAATAGTGTTAATTGAATTGAGTTATTCGAATATAGATTATTCGAAGAAGAGAGATTATCGAATATAGTTTATTCGAAGGAAAGAGTTATCGAATAGAGATTTATTCGATAGAGAGTTACGTAAGGAAGTTTGTTAAAGATTTAAAAGATAAACTTTGACTATTTCAAAGTTAAAACGTTGTTCAGTTAAGGTCTGAGAGGTAATTATACCCCAACTTGATTGACTTCCTTCTTAACTAAGGAATGATAAGGTTTGATAGTGACGGTTGGTTAAGTAAAAATAGTTAATGAAGGTAATGGTGAATTGGCATAGCGATATTTTATTTAAACATCTGTTTAAATCCAAGGAATGAGTTTTGGAAACGTTTTCCAAATATAATCAGAGATAATTTCTAATCATAGAAAATGAAATGTTGGATGGTAAATAATACTAGAATAACAGTGATACGTGGAAAGGAGATGGAAATGTTTTCCAATGATTAATAACGTATGTTTTCTAAGTTTAGAAAATAAGAATTTCTGTATATATACAGAAACAGGAAATGGAGAACGAATAAATTAATGATAAATTAATTTAAGAGATAAATGATGAATGATGATTGATCAATATAATTTCCATCTGGAAATAATATCGTTGTTTGCACACGTATTTTTCTTTGATAGTTAACTCACCGACTATCGAAGTTTTTGACCATTTTTCCATCGTCAATACAGAGAGAACGGTTGGATTCTTATCCAAAGAACCACTCCGTATGGGTGTTAGCGTTTCGAATCAAATAGATCGAAGACAAATTGAAGACAGAGTAAAGTGCAAGGGCTGTTGTATAAGCCCTAGGTAGAGATTGCCTAGGATGGATGTACGGAATAGTGCCTTCGATTTGTCCAGTCCTAGGACAACTTGAATGGATGAATGTCTGACAGAGTATATCTGGTAGATATCGTAAGTTGATCGTTTCAAACGTATTTACGTTGGTGGCGGAGGAATTCGTTTCTCTTAGCTTATACCCGTGGTATTTTTGGGGAAATCAATTTGTGATTTAACAGGTATGACGACATGGCATTCAAAGTGAATGAATGAGTAATATGTTGAAAGATACGTTATGACCTCCAGCCTCATCAACTGGGAAATGACAAAAATCGGGCAGGCAGCATGTCTAAGTGGTTTGCAACCAAGTAGGGTATATTGTCACCATCTAGAGAATATTCATATTTGTTACCTCTTTCAATTCTGTATCTCCCGGGAATGGTTATGTTAGTTTACCAAGTGTAAGGCGATAATATATTCGGTACACTCAAGCGAAATGAGTGGTCGGTCATGTGTGGCTAATTTACAAGATGTACTTGTTGAACTCCAGTGTATTGCTTCTAGAGTACACTGAGCGGAAGGTGGATCCATACCTTGTCATAGTTGGAATCCATTCCCCAAATAAGAGCCCGCGGTTTTGATTGTATATTATATATGTAGAACATTAGATGCAAGCGTTTCTACTAGATTTCAAAGTACTTGTATTTAGACATTATTGTAATATCAGAAGAAACTTGATATAAAAAATGATTTGGGTTATCGTAAGGTAAAAACCATCCGTGTTTATGTGTGGATCGGTCTTACGATTATTCTTTCTTTTGAAAGGATTTTTAAAGTTAAACAAATGATTTGAGTTTACTCACATCGGCCACATGACTGACCCGGAGTTTATTTTGTTTTGTTTTCCTAAACTCTTGGGTACCCAATTTTGTACGGGCAATCAAGTAGTCGGGATTTACATATACTTGAGGAGCTGGAGTAGGAGGCTTCAGGATCATATAGCTATTGTTTATTTCCGCTGTGTTGTAAGTGTTGTACTTTGGAAATGATATGTATATTCAAGTACAGATTTATATTTCAAAGTTATGTTATATATTATATGTTATTCGTTCCGATGTGAGGTTCCTGTTACTCTGATGTTGTGTTGTTCTTCTTCTTCTATTCTAAGTTTCTATCTTATCTATTCTCACCCTCTAATTTTTTTCATTAACTACCGGTATTTTCGATCCTTGGATGTTCGTTATGTGTTGTATATCGGATAACCAAGATCGTCTTTTTTCCGGGTCATTATAGTTGGTATCAGAGCTTAAGTTAAGTTATTACCTTGGCTCTATGGCGTGACTCAGTAGAGATGGGGTTAGAAATACCCTAAATTGAGTTGAGTGTATATATGGGTGAACGTATTTGTTATTCAATATAAAATGATTTTATATTGTGGAAATTAGTTGATTGAGTTATCTATGGGTTCTAGTCGATCAGTTTGATCCACTGTATCGGTAGGGACTTGTAAACACTTGAATACGATCGACCGGCATGGTATGTTTGAAAAGAGGGTAAATGAAATAATTTTACCCAAAATATATTTTGATATATTGAAATTATTATATTTAATGTGTTGGTCATTATTATAATCGAGTAAGATTATAAATTAAATGGTTATGTATATAACCAAGCAGAATTCATATAAGTGTAATGAATCGAATTAAATCTGAAATTAGAATCAGAATGGGAATTAAAATTCCTAGAATTTGAAAAGGTGTTTGTAAATGGAATTGAATTGAGTATAAGAGAATTTTAAAATCCTGGGAGATTTTAAATTGTTTTACAAGCAGTGTGGATGGTATTTTGAAAATAAATTTCAAAATAGAAGTGTTTAGAAATGGGTTTGAAAATTTATATAGTATTGAAATCACTTTGATCGCTGGGAAATAACTCTGATGATGCTGCCACATCATCAGTGCTCATTTTCGAGTTTTAAGTGACGGATTACTACCAAAGACAATTGTTTTTGAATTGATTTGAGAAAAGCAAGTTGTTTTGAATCCTGAAAAGGAAAGTTTGATTTTCGATATGTTAAACTGTTTAAAATTCCCAGAGAAGGATTGAACTCGTCACCAAATTTGAATTGAAAATTTGTAAAAACAGATTGGAAATTGATTGGGATAACATTGGTATATGTTGAATTGGTAACAGATGCAAAGGGCATAGTGATATGCCCGACAAAAAGGTACAAGTTTATATTTGATATAAGCATGAGATTTATGAGCCAAATTGGCAAGCCGCTTGGCTGTTTGATTTTCTTTTGGGTTGGAAAAGGCCCAGAGAGGTGAGTTGGAGTTTGAGTTATTGACCAGTACAAAGGAGGTGTTGGCGAAATTTTTCGAAAAGTTAAGGCGTTAAAATTTTTTTAGGATTGTTGAAAATTTTCGTTGATAAGAATTAATTAATATTTAATTGAAATTAAATTGGTTCAGTTGAAATTGAAGTTAAGAAGAGAACAAAAAAGTTCTAACCAGTCAATAGGGTTTGTTTTCTACCTTAGCAATTTCGAGGACGAAATTATTTTAAGTGGGGAAGAATGTAACGGCCGTATTTTTCGGTCGAATAATTAATTAATTTAATTATTTAAAATAATGCTTGGGTAATTTAAAGGTTTGATTAATTAAATAATATTGAATATTTAATTAAAATAATAATTAAATTATACATTTAATTCAGAAATAATCAGAATTATTGGAATTCACAATATTGTGTGAACTGGACAATTCAAAGTATATAATTCAGTTTAGAGTTAAACTATAATAACTAATTTATTATTTAATTAAGTTTGAACGTATAATTATATTATAATTAAAATCGAGCTTGAAATGGCGCTACAGTTCGTAAATTGGCGATTCGAACTTCAAACGAATATACAGAAGCCGTTTTAAATCGGATTTCTGTGAAACAAGAAACGTTAGGAGCTGGTGAAGTATATTTTTCTAATGGAAGAGAAAATTCGGGATTTCGTCGTGTAGATTTTGATTTAGGTCCAAATCAAATTTTAGAAAATTTGCTATGGAATTCCTTTATAATTTATAATGATATATAAAAGGAATTTCATTATAAATCGAATATCGATTTAATCGGGATTTGAAATATCGAGTTAGAAATCCATATAGGATTTTTATGAGCTGTATGGTATTCCTCTGTGAATATATACGATAATATTTAATTATAAATATTTAATTTAATTATATTTAAATATATTTATATATTTAAATAGGTTATTTAGAGCTTTAAAAATAGCCAGTTTTGCAAATGAACTCCGTTTTCGATGAAACTAATTTTGTTGGATCCGCAATGTCAAATTATTGTTAGATTCCAAGTTTCGAGATTTTTAGAGTCACTGTGTGGCTGTACGGATTTTTAATGTGAAAAACAATCAGTATTTTGATTGTTAC
>JASFAX010005860.1:0-34454 GCA_030737875.1 Allium sativum
CATAAAGAAAATTATATCGAGTGCTATATTTTGAGTTTGGACCAGTTGGTGGTCAAATCAACCATGAAAAATGCGTAAATAGTTGTTTTGGGAACATAATGTCGGATTATAATGAAACTTATCTATTTTGAATCATAGTAGTGAGTTGTTACACACGATTAAGTTTCATAGCAAACGGATATACCATTCAATTATGTGTAAATAAAACACTTGTCGATTTCTATAAAGAAATTGTAGTTTTATAATTTCAGTTTTAAAGGCTAACGTCTGTATATAGTCGAATTTGGCACTAAAATAAGTTCCATTGTACTTAAAAGGCCTTTTTATTTATATGAGGACAAGCGGCACGTGTTGATTGGAGTTCGCAGGTTTTGGGCATCATTTGTGAGTTGAAAAAATAAAAATACTAAATTATTAAAACCCAGTCCCTATTCTTCTAACCCGACCCATACCGTGTAGCTTTCCCACTTCATAAAGTCAACGTTGATTGAATAAAAATGGTTGCTTTTTCTCTTGCTTTTAAACATCTAAACCTAGATAAAATTCTTAACCAAAAATATCAATACCAAGCACGTTGAACTCAACCATGAATCCTCTGTGCATCTATACCCATTTAGGTTGTTTGATGCTAACGGTTCCTGAGGTTTCCGATCTAGGGTTCCTTTTTAGAGTTGTGATTGGAAATGGAGGCTCTACTAATCAGATTTGTGTTCAAGGTGGAGAGGCGCGCCGTTAGAAGGAGTTGTGGGTGGTTCGGTCCTTTATAGGAGTAGGTGTGACATTGTGGAAGTCCCATCTTCCTATACCTCGAGATGAGCAGGTCACACTTTGTTAGGTAGGTCCTCTGATGGCTATGCGGGAATGAGAAGATCTAGTTTTCAGAGGAGATCATAATGGTATTTCCAGTTTTTGATTTCATGGAGTATTGCATTGTATCACTAATTATAGTGCACGCGTGATCTGGGTGGAATGGATCCTATGCACGACCATAAGATTAGAGAAAATTCATGTAAGGGTAAAGTTGTAAATACAGTTAATTAGTTAACTTAATTGTGTTAATTAGTCATTAAAGCTTATATCAGTCATATATTTTACATACAAGGCCGACATTGGACGTCGTTTCTTGCATTGGACTCGTATTGATGAGGTCTACGCTATGGATAAGTTTGAGCTAATTTGGTCGAGGTGAGTGATATTGTCTTCCACTGAATAGTATTTGTCCATATAGTGTATATTTGATGCTTAAAATGATTTCTGATTATAAAATGTAATATTTAGGATTGTTGAACCTAGTTGTGTGCTATTATGCGTGCTATTTACCCATTTACGCGCTATTACATGCTGTTTTTAACCATATTTTTGGTTATTTGGACATTTATTTTACTTTTATTTCTATAGATAGATTCTACTTGTTTTATTATTGCTATTATAGATGATTATTTGCTAGTTTAGGAATTTGATGACTATTAGTTGTATGGCTGAATTGTTTGTTTAGTTTAGCTTAGGTGATCTAGAAACAGGAAAATCTCGTACGTTAGACTCAGGAAGACAAGATAAATTCATAATGGAGCTTCCCAGTGCTTGGATGGATCCAACGACTCGACAACATTAGAGCTTGGTGACGGATTTGAAGTGTCGGTAGAGGATCTAAAGATGAAGTATGGACTTGATGATAAGCATGATTTCACGATGAATGTGGAAACTTTTCCATAAATGCATGTCTAACCGATTCTGGTTAAATGGACGATTCGAGTAACCATTATCAAATACCATGAAGTGGTCAGTATTGATTACTATTATTATTTGCTGCTTTGGCCAATTTGACATGGATGACAGTATGATTTCAAAGGGCATGATGAGGTGGTTCGTTCGACAATGGTTTCGACATGATGGCTCCTCGATAATGTTCAGTTATCTAATGATGGTGATTCTAAGATAGAAAGCAAAGCAATGACTTCAACAAAGGATAGAGATACTCTGGGATGTAAAGTAGGAATGATGGATCGAAAGTGAGATACTAAAAGGGAGTCGTGATATTAGTCACAAGATAGACTCTGCTATGGATTGCAAGTATGAAGGGATCATCGATACGTAGGTTCAACGAGTACTCAGGAAGAAGGGAAGTAAGATGTGTGGTTCATTTGGAATAGTGCAAGGACCTTGTCCTTGGTCGTACCAATTGGTACACCTTAGGTCCTGACCGATTGAGTAACATGGATTCAGGTACCAAGAAACAAAGGCGTTATTTTATACCAAATGCACTAAGTTTCTAAATGTGGGGATGTTTAATGGATGATATAGATTTTTACTTACTTGTCACCATTTAGTACTTAGACATCTATCACACCTTCTTTACATTATGTTTATCATAATATATATATATATGTATATATATATATATATCAATTGTTATGTGCTAACTTTATCGATATAGGGGCAGGACAGGTATGATTCTTCATACCCTCTATGCCATGTATACTTATATGACTTTTACAGTACATTGTGATTCTTTAATTGCTTACACCGGACTATTTTATGACCAAAGGTTTTAATTCCCTTTTATTAACTTGGGAGCTCATTGACGATGCTGATGAGCAGACCAAGTAGTAGGTATGATTAATTTTTGGAGCGGTACAGGTGAATTAGCAGGATGCGACATTTATATATTTATATTCGTACCTTTATTGTTTATTCCAATGTGTGACACTCTGGAACCTTGACAGTGTTACGCATTTCTTTTAGAGACAGTTTATCGGTTTGAGTTTATTTATCACTTGTATAAACTCCATTACTATTTTTGTAACTATATGAGCCTATATGCTTTGATTTTGTGGTTTATATAGTTACTGCCTTGTCATTTTTATAACTATAGTTGTTATTATTATATTTTATCTGATACGTTTTGAGATATGATATTTTCTCTGATTGTGTTTAAGTTATGTTCTTTTTTTTCTTTCTCTTCTATTTTCTTTTTATCTTTCCCTTTTTCGCTTCTTCTCTACTTTTCTTACTCTTGATGATCACTTTACATCAATCGAGTGCTTGTGCAACGTGATTTTTGGTTATGAGCACTGATAGTGTATAGCATGTCGTCTCATTTGGTATTAGATCATAGGTTGCATTTTTTAATCTAAGCAGTACTGAATTCGAGAGTAAATATATACAAGTGAGTACGTACTCGTATATACTTTGGTTTATAAATTTATATATTAGTAATATATACAGTGTAGGTTTTTTTGAACATGGGTGTCATTGGAATAGTTTTCTCTGTTTAGCGGCTAATCGTCCTAACCAATTATCCGAGACAATCTAGATAATGGGAAATAATACCGATTACTCGTTCTCTGGAGTTGAGGATGGGGCATAATCAAGAATTACTAACCTCAATTTACTGTTTTGTTTTTCGTAGTGGTATGAGTCATTATCCGGGATGCTCTGATATCTCTAATTAGATATGGGCTCAAGTGCAGCGGTTTGATTATGTCGCACTATATGGACACTTACATGTCTATGTGGCAAGCCATTATTTAGAACTGAGTTGACTGTTGCAGTGCGAGGGCTGTTTGGATCCTTGTAGAGATTCCTTCGATAATTTTGAGTAGAATGTTGACAGAGTTAGGAGTTTACTCCTAAAATACTTCACTTTTGAGCCTAAATTGGTCGAGTGTGTTATCACTTTCAATTTCCTGAAATCGATGCGCTTAAGTCCAATTAGGATTCACTTCCAAGAGGGGACTTTTTATAATTCTTTGAGATGTCTTATCACTTTTAATTTCCTAAAATCGATTCGCTTAAGACCAAATTAGGATTCACTTCCAAGAGGGACTTTTTATATTTCTTTGAGATGTTCGTCGTTCTAGGATACATGTTTGCATCGAGAGCATGATTGAATTCGATGTGTTATCGAGTATGGTTAATTCCCTCTTTTGTCACTCTGAAGTTTGGAGTTTGTAGCCGGGTTACGTGATTGACTCAGAAGTTGATTACTTCATTCAATCCGTGAATGATGTCCTGGAGGAGTTGATTCATATTAAACCCCTAGTGCACTTAGCCCAGTCCGCGGGCACCACATAAGTGGCTTATCTTAGCGTATACACATGGTAAACCCTTAGCATGCCATTCTGGGTTTCAAAATCGCATTGTTGTTACCTCGACACAAGTCCTTATCTACCGGGCTAATGCTGCAGACTCAATATTCTTCATTATTAAAGATTATGTAATGTCTCGTATTTTTGGTAGTCAAATATTTAATCCAGTTTATTATTTTAAATATTTAATTTGGAATATTATTGGTTAGTTTGAACATTAAATTTATATATGTAATTTAAAACAAGCTTGAAATGGCGTGGTAGTTCGTAATATTAAGTTTTCGACTTCAATTGAATATACAATTTCGGATATAAGTCGGAATTCTGTGAAACAATAAACGTTTGAATCTTGTTGATCATAAATTTCATATGAAAGAGAAAAATCTAGATTTCGTGTTATACATTGTTACTTATGTCCAGTTCAAAATTTAAAATAGTCGCTATGAAATTGTTAATAAACGATAACATTTATTAAATAAAATATTAAGGGTTTTAATATAATATGGATACCGCGGGACTCGAAATCGAAAATGTTGAGTTGAATTATCCGTATTTGTTTATATTTGAAGCTACATGTTATTATAATTGAATATATATGCTAATAATTTATTATTATTTATATTGAATTATTTTGAAAATAACACTATTTTATCGATATTATATGTAGTCTACTCTATACATGTTTATCTTATGCCTTCGTTCTTAAGCCTTGAGAAAATATATAAACATATTCATTATGTCCAATCTTTCATGCTTATAGGGATTGCACCATAGCACCACTATAGTTTTTTCTAGTTTGTCTTATAGGGGCAATGTTAGAAGACCTTTGATAAACATCTTTCAAACGAGTAGTGTAATCCAGAGGTGGTTAGTCCTCCATAGTCTTTTTGGAGATGTGTCCACAAAAACAAGCAGACAAGTAAACAAATCCTCAAGGCGAGATTGAATGTGGCTACACTATTGTGTTTCAGTCATTAGGTAGTATTGGATTTTTGTGGTAAGCATAATAACGAAATTGTAATTCCGCTTGGTGATGAATCCCGAGGAAGTACGAATTTACAAATACTTTCAGGGATAGTATTCTAAATAATAATAATACCATGGTATTTATACAATATAGTACTTATGCAGTTTAGTTTACTTTCAGAAGATGTGGACACTACACCAGAAAATGCCTTTAGTAGCGTTGTAAAAACGCTACAATAACTTGTAGTAGCGTTTCGATAAACGCTGCTATACGACATGCAATTAAAAGTCTGAAAGTTTTTGTTGCGTTTTAGTAAACGCAGCCGAAAATGTACATATTGTAGCGTTTCTGAAACCCTACAAAAAGTTTTTTTGGCAGCATCCTAAAAATGCTACTAAAGAGATACTTGCATCATTTTTCAATTTTTTTGTAGCGGTTTTTCAGTCCTACTATATGTTTTTTGTACGGGTTTTCAGTCCTACTATATGTATTTTGTTGCGTTTCATTTCAGCTACAATATCTTTTGTCAATTACATTTGTAGCATTTTTTCAACGCTACTAAAACTAACTGATGTACACCACATTTTAAATGCGGTTAATTACTGTTAATAGCTTCTAATATTTCCATCAATCACTTATATATACTAGAAATATTAAAACAAATAATTATAGGAGTATCGTTTTCAAACTAAAATCAATAATCGCCATATTTAAATACTTAAAAAACACATTACTCGCAATATCAAATATAACACCCATAATCATCTCAATAGTAGTATTTCGACAAAGTAAGTGAATCCACATACCACAATTGCTTACAAACAAGTCTACCCGACTAATACAAACAAAATAATAGTTGAAGTCTTCTTCATAGCTTAATAACCACCGGTTCTTTGATGCGAGCGTTCTTCACTTTGAAAATCTAATTACCTGCACATAAGTATAACGATCAATGGTAAGAATTACATACAAATATAACGGTAAGAATTACCGACTCTTTCAATCTAATGGCGGTAGTCTTAACACTTGCATAAAAATCATTGCAGACATTCTCAAAGCCAATTTTGACTTCACCCAGACATTCATCTTATTTTCTATTGTTTTTCGAAATCAACCTATCAATATTAAAATGGTCTGAACATCTAGAGAATTTAATAACAACAGAAGTGTACTAACTTCAATATGGTGCATCAGGTATATGAATTTGTTAATTGTGTACGATAAAATGAGTAAGCATATGTTATTCAATAATAAAACAGACATTCTCAAAGCACAACGACAGCTGCTACTGCAGGCATAGGCCTCCGCCCACTCATCAAGAACCACTTTGAAACTTTGACTTTTCAAAAATCATTTCCCTTCAAAATTTATCCTCATAGTTAATTTGATTTCCCCATTAACAATTATTTGTAAATAACAAAAATATGTTAGACGACATACAAAATACATAATGGGATATCTTTATAGATTTAATCTTAACAATGATTATTTCAACAGTGTTGAAACTTACTGGTTTGATCACTCTGTATCAATACCATATCAGAACGAGAGAGTGCCTTCTTTGGTATTAGCTCATTAACTAAATATGTTTGGCTTGCGGGTTTTTGGAGCGAATATAGCCTTGTTCAAGAGTCGGGGAAGTTACAAAAGCGGAAAGGAAAGTAGAAAAGCCTTGCCAAGTTATATTCATTACAACACTCTATGAGGTTCTTCAATATCGTCATATGCAATTCTGCTGTAAGCAGTTCTATTAGGATAATATGTTTACAAATTACATTTTTTACTTACAATTTCGTACTTTTCATAAATATACAGACATCATCAGAATAATGTTTTTCCTTCAGTAGATTTAAATGTTGTGTTGATATTACTTTTATTGCTATTACTATTTAGTGCATGACAACTAACATGGTTTCATGAAGGGTCGTAAGACAGATGGTTTTGCATTTGCTCGCGTATGGTACATACAGAGAATATTGTTAAAAGAATATTATTTTAAAATTATATATTTTATTTAATATTATTTTGTTATATACATTATCTTTGTTATATGTATTATTTTAATGTACATACAAAGAATATTGTTATATATGTTATTTGAATGAGTAGGTACCTAAACCAATACCCATACATAGCCTCATACCTAATTATTACGTATAATATTTAACGCATATACATATTATATGTGTAATTTATTATATATATGTGTGTGTGTAAGCTGCATAAATCATAGACTGTATAATTGCATAATTTCATTCATTATAAAACAATACTAACAAGACAAAATTAGTAATAAAGTCACAAAAATTGCATACCTCTAAATCATCCAGCCAACCATTTGCTCAACTTCATAAATCTCTACCAATAAAGGGTTAAATGGTTTATAGGGTCACCCATCAGAAGAAGCATACTCACAGACTCCAAATGCAGCCACATTCAAAATTCTCATGATATATAGCCTAAATGCCAAAATGCATAAAGTTAATGAGCAATGATTTTAAGACAAATTATTAAAAGCTGCTTCTTGATGGCAGATATAAATTCTGGAAACTGCTATTGTGTATGGAAAGAACTACAAATCAGTTGTATTAATAGTCATCCAGGGGAAAACAGAAAGGAAAATAACAGTCAGCATAGGAATTTTGCTCAACTCTTGAAAAATTAGGGATCGATATTTCATTATATTTTCAATCACCACAGATTTTTAAAGAAATTTCAATCAGTGTGTAGTTGCATAATACAATTATAGTACCATATGAACTGTCTTTTTAAACAAATAGTAAAAAACACACTAAACGCACCCTTTTGCCGTGTTCATATATTTGATCCAAGAGATATGAACTGTCTTTTTAAGAAGTCTGTGTTTGGTGTCCTTTGAGTTGGTATTTTTAAAAAATCTACTTGTGACGGAAGTCTACGCAATATGAGTGCCCAAACACTAATGGACATGGGGTTCTGAATGCAATATATCTACACTGATCAATAATTGTCTTTGATCTATACTGATTAACAATTATCTTTGGTCCAGTTAAACAAAAAATATGTTCATCCAAATTTTTTAAATTTGAATAATACCATGGATGATTGATGCTAAACCATAGTAAAATTTGTCTATTTTGTATCACTGAATAGACCAGAAAAGTAAGTAAACTCAAGTCAAAATTAGAGCAAGGATGTTCTGGTTACTTAATCAGATCATGATTCTAACAACTTTATAGAATCTGTTGCATTAGCAATGTTAAATCTACTGAAATGCCCTGGTACTGCTAAAATATACTAGAATCTCTGGAACCAGAATTGACTAGAACACATATATTTGATTTTGGAACAGAGCAGAGGATCTAATCCATTAGTTGCATCTCTACCATGAGCTTTGAGAAAGTCAATGAGTTGAGCAAAAGGGTATTCGCTAATCACATCACTGTTGAGTACAAAGAAAGGTTCACCAGATCCATCTATGAGCGTATCCCTTGCTAAAGAAAGAGGTCTAGATGTGCCTAATAGCTCTGTCTTCTGAGAACATGTTATCTTTATTTTTAGCTTTTCTTTAAAATCCTTCAAGAATTTCAGCATTACCTGAAAAAAAATCAACATGCCATCATAAGACCCGAATACATCTTCACCTTTTATGATCTAAACCATTCAATATTATGATCTGACCATCTAAATGTTTAGATTTGGATAATTAATTATGTGGATCGAAGCATGAATGCAAATGCAGATAATATGAGATATCAAACCTCTAGCATGTAGTTGATTGCAAAGAACAACTTCAGTAACTCCAACTTCTTTCAAAGATTCAATCCGATCATCATAAGCTTAAAATAATGAAACAACATAATCTATATATACAATATGTATATCTGTAAGAATATGTTATTACCTGATGAAGGATTATTGGCTTGTTAGCGAAATCGACTAATGGTTTACGGACACTCAGGGTTCAACTGATCATATCTAATTTGACAATTCAGTAACAGGTGATAATAAAATAAAACATATATAAGCCAAGAAAGTAATTTTACAAACAGGGAATTTGTTAAGCTTGGATTCTCCTGAACAGGTAATAGGTGCTAACTCTAAACTTTTTGAAACTGAGTCAATAAACATGAAGTTCGTACAAACTTTTCTTGTCACAGAAATTTACACATATTTTACTTGTCAAAGAAAGTTAATGCATATTTTTTGTGCCACGAAAGTTATTGTATCATCGAAACCCAAGGGCTCTAGTTTTATGGAGAACTTTTGCTAGAGAAAATACTGTGACTTGTATTGGCAACACAGGATGTAGAAAATAAATATCTTTCTTGGCTTCTTATACAAAGTGATACACCGGATGATGCATGCCCATGGCAGTACTATGTTTAACACAAATTTTTTATGTTATTTAAAACCAATTAATCCTTTCTTACTTTGATAAATCTCTTCTAATCAGATTTCAATTTTAATATTTTAGTTCCTTAGCTTTTATATACAAGCTAAAAGCTTTATCATATGATGAAATATTCTAATACTGATGCACAAAGCCTCAATCCATCTCCTTTTTAATAAAACCGACCAAGCTAAAATATATTAATTGCATACTTAAAGTTCAAAATTTTTATTCGTGAATCAGCTTATTTAATCAAACATTTACATCCGAAATTGTTCATTGTTAAAACCTTAACAATGCCTGAGCTAGCTTAGCCCAATACTTAAACCATACAGGCTTCCATCGTTGTTTTAAAAAACCATACAGTGTTTTTTCTTCTTTTGTTTTTTGATTCAAATTGTAAGCACATATATTCTAATTAAAACAAATATTCTATCTGAATTCAACACACTCATCGTGCAAAATATTTGTCACCTAACTATGAACTATATTATTATAATTTAACAACTCTTAACCTCATCTATTAATAATGCTGGAGATAATTTTATGTTACATACTAAAATTTCTGTATTCGGTATTCTAATTACCATGTTTAGGGCAGTTATATAGATCGCCAGGTCTTCCTTTGATCATGAATGTGTCTAAAATATTAGCTGCACCACCAGACAAAAGAGATTCATTTTCAACATCCACCACATTTGCATTCTACCACTCCCCTAGGGCACCATAGACAGTGGCTTATAGAGTGGAGACATGAGCGTGCCACCAAAGAATTCCCCTTATTCTACAATGTTGAAATGGTAAGTGAAGCTTTTTCTAGGTACATTTGGACACTGTGTTATTATATTTGGTCCGTCTGCCCAAGTTGTCAGCATCCGAAATACACCATGCCTGCATATATTGGATCTCACAAACCACAACTTAAATAACAAACAAACTACCGTATTCGCATCATCAGAATCGACCTGTCACCATATAACATAAAGTTGTATTTGTATTTCATAAAGGTGCATATGACAATGAAGGCCAAACAAATTACCTTGAGGTGCAGGGGGATACCTCCATCCATTGGTCCATGGGCACTGTCATGCTGGAACCAAAACCCAAAAAATATGTCGAGGTTCTATCATATTATGGAATGGGACATTCCACCTAAAATAGTAATAAAAAAATGCTTGGTACTTTGGCTGAATACAATAATGAATCAGATGCAGTTGCCATTTGCATATTAAATATAATGCAAACATCTATAGGATACCATCACATAACTAATAAAAGAGTACATAATGCATACATATAATGTCTCCATATATTAAATGACAGACTAAGAAGAGCAGTTGCACACTCAAATCACATATGCTTTTATGCTCGATAGGTATCCCTGTGCAAAAGATACTCGAAAGCTTTCCATCTATTATGCTTTTATACATGAAGATTAAGTATACATAAATTTAATCAAGTGTCATAAAAACTTATTAATTCATTAAATGCATGGTATCCAATAAAAACAATTACCACGAATTTAATTTCATTACAAGAAAGATTAAAATCAACTATCAGGTCATGGTAGATTAAAATAATAAAAACTAAATTATTTCACATCCAGTATTAAAAGAAAAAAGAGAGTATCGAGTTAAATTTATACTATTAGGATGCACAGGGTATGTGTTTACTCAGGTCGTGGTATAACACACTCTTCCACAGCTTTAGTTGGGAGAGCTATAAGGATTCATCTCACAGGGTATGTGTTTATGATGCATTGGGCTGATGACCTTAGGATCAAGTTAGTGGCCTAAGTATGGAATACTTTGGACACTACAAAACTGTGTATGTTTAAAGTAGGATAAAAAAATGTTACTATGGGCTGATGACGTTAGGATCAATGATTACTGTGAATTGAACTAAGCATCAATAAAGCTCAGAGTAATTTTCATATTTAAAGTAGGAGATAACATATCTTCTACCATATGCTCTCCTTAAGGGAGGCATCCAATTAATTAATGTAAGCAGTAGTGAATCTATATCCTTGGTGAAAATCAAAACACTTTTGCCGTCACAATTCAACATCAATTAATTAAGTGATTTATGTTGATTTTTTGAGACACTATATGTAAAATAAAAGAGGTCGAAAATAACTTGGTAACAGTGAAAACGGAGCGTGAATGACGAGTTGAAATTTTAGGCTTTTGGTAAGAATACACTTGTTTTTTACTATGCAAATTTTGAAATGCTAAATATCAAATATTAGGGCATATAACAGGACAGAGACCACAAGGTTACAACCAAGTGCAGTATTATGATGATCAATTGTAGAGAGACAAGATTAGAACTGCAATAATCAACTGTAGCCGCTACAGTAAATAAATAAATAAATCACTCATAAATCAACTATTTCAACTTTCGCACCGCTTGAAAGAAATGCACAGATGTTCAATTAATCATCTTCTATTTAAACTGAAGGTTCACTTTAAATTTGGATCATCCAAAACCCGATGGGATTATAAATATAATATATCAGTTGAAGACACTTCTATAGAAAGAGTTTTTTTCCTTTTTTTCTACCTCAAAGTGGGAAAGAAAATAGATAGGAACCAAAATTTAATTTTCTTTGCTTGTACTGCTATTTTATCTTGAGAATGCTGTCAAACTAGAAGATTATGATTAAATCGCCATATAACTTGGTCTACGTATGTACATGCATAAATTTTCTTTATTTAGCTTAATTTTTTATACTTGAAATATAGTTTTCTTACACAATAGGCAATTATAAGCTTAAAAACTGCAGTCATATAATCAACCAGGTATGGCTTAGAAGATTTGCTGTTTTAATTGGTGTTGTAATCTGAATCTTATACGACATTTCTATCTATAGATAAGAATGCATGCACGAACTACTTTTTTTCTTAATTTAAAATGCTTTAATTACTTCCCTAATTGATTTTCTCTTTGTAATTGCAGTGATTTCGATAAAATAACAATTAGTTGTTGCAAATAGTAAGAAAAACATTTTATTCAAGATAATAACTATTTTTTTGTTTAATACAGAATGCTTTAATCATAATTTCAAATAACAATAATATATAGACTTTTGAACTATATTTGGTAAGAATATAGTTGTTTTTCTTTTTGAAATTTCAGACTTTTAAACTCCAAATATAGTTGGCTGAGTCAACCAATAATTTTATATCCCTTCAAATAATAATCAAAGATCAATATAAAAACATTTTTAGTACCATGGAACCAATTAAATATTATATGCTTATATATAACCACAAATTAATTTAAACATATACAGATTAGTACCATGGAACCAAATAACTATAGCTGGTTGAGTCAACCAATCATTTTATATCTCTTCAAATAATAATCAAAGATCAGTATAAAAACACTATTTTGAGTACCATGAAACCACATAAATATTCTTATGCTTGTATATAAGCACAAATTAATTTAAACATATACATATTAGTACTAGGAATACAGAAACACTCTTTTCGTATTATGAAACTGCATAAAAATCTGTTTAGTATATAACACACACTCACACACACACAGAGATTTCGATAGAAATTGTTTTGTTCCCTATTGTTTAAGATCAGTGAAACAAGGCTGAAAAGTTATATTTTAAGACATTGAATTAAAAATAATGCTAACAGCATAATACATGACATGTAAATATTACTAAAAGTATAGATCCTAATAATCCAGAAATGTATTATTTGAGCATGATGTAATTAATTTCTTCATTTTAGGTTAGAAGCAATTATTCTTTATTCCAACTATTTGCTTTCATCATTGTGCGAGTCTCTCAAGAAATAATTTTATTATTATTCAATGTATGTTGTAAATTCTCTTTAACTACAAAATGCATTTAACTCAAATAAAGTGATACCTTAATAGTATACAGTATTGCCGCCATCATAAAACAATCCAAACTAAGAGAGTACGATCATCACAGCCACAGTCGATAGTCAGCCTTGTCACCATGGCTTTATCGTCTGCCTGCATCTTGTACTACATATGTACAAAAAAGAAAACCATTAGAAGAGGAACATTCATATAGTGATCAGTTATGTATACTTAAGTACAAATGCATGCATATTTCTGCAGATTCTCAAAATAATATGAGAGCAAGTACTTTGGGATTCATTACAATGTGGACAAGAAGATTAACATATAAAATGTATCCACATAATGCAGAGAATTGGAATGTGGTTAACAAAAAAAAAAAAAAATAGAGCTACCTTTATATCGATAACCCACAAAATTTGTTAAATGAGTTTAAAACTCTTAGAAAAATTGTTTTTGTCTTAGTAAAAGGAAAGTTAATGGTGAGGACATATACTAGCTTTAGGAAATTTGTCACAAACTTTATGATAATTAGCATTAGATAACTATTAGAGGTAGTTATATGAAATTCCACTAATAAACAACTTAAAACTTACATATTAATTATGTAAGTATGCAACTATGCAAGTACTAATAACAAAACCAAACAGATAGCATATCCAAGAAACTCAACAAAAAAGTATCCGACTATCTAGTAAAATTATAGTAATCACACAAACATATCAAGCACTTATAAACACAAGCAATAAAGACAAACTTGTAATGTCTATCATAATAGGTTGAGTTGGTCCCTGCACATTTATTTTGTTAACTTATTACAATCAGCTATATCTTAAATTGTATACAAACACACTTATAAATAATGATATGAAACTGAGATTAATGTTCTTGCTTGCACTGAATTATGAAAAATCCAAAACCAAAAAGCCAAAAACAAATTTACGAGATGCTTTCCAGCGAGAGCCAATGTAAACACTACAAATTGTTTAATTATTTCGCTGGAAGCTGATCTGAATATAATGGCAGTAAGAAAAACAAAAATACATGCAGTACTCCTTTTTGATGTTGCCTGATGTGTAGCCGTGGTATAAAGAAAAGGCAATCCTCAAAGTGGTATACTTGTAAGCACATAAAAAGGAAATCTTAGTCCTGGTAACAACATCAACTAGATCTCTAATTCCAATAAGTATAAATAACAAATTAATCAGTAATAGTTTTATTGACAATTTATTGTCTATCTACCTAAATAGAAAAAGAAAAAAAATGAAAGCTATGAAAGAATAATAAGATAAGCTATTGATTATAGGTGACTACATTATTCCCAAAATCGATGGTGACATCGACATCTCAAATCGATGGTAACAGACGATGGTTCAAAACAAGATGAAGCAACTTCAAGTGGGGTCGAATTTTTCTTACCTTGGCTCCAATTTAATGGTAAGTGGCTCCGATCTAATGCAGTAAAATCCAATTTTGGAGGCGTAAGTTTTGAGGCAACGGTTAGGTCAAGTGGTGAATGTTATGCTAGATTAACAATCTGTTATTTTTTTGGTTAGAGATCGTTCGATGGTAGATTAGAGAGAAGTTAAGAGAAGATAAAATTTAGGGTTTCTTTGAGAGGGAACCAGCAGCAAGCAGGGAGAATGAAAATTGGACGGCATGTTGAGAATGAGAAAACGAAGCCAACCTAATCCTATACTGGAAGTTTGGAACCCTATAAGGTCAACGGAACAGCAGCATATGATTTTAAACGCAACTATAAAATGCGACTGAAACAACGATTTCTTGTAGTGGGAGTATTGAAAGGGTACATGGACTAGAGATGACTAATTAAATTAAAATATATAGCATATGATGGATGAAAATCAATACGTGCTAATAGTATGTACAGAGTTTTAATCTAGTAGTCACCAGAATATTATATACCTTATGTCTACCTAAATCAAAACGTACGCCCTATATTTCTTTGCCAGAATTCTATCCACATGCCAAGTTCCCCTATTTTCGCTATTAACATGGAATATGGAGGCAAAGTACAAATAAAATATCAATTTACGTTACTCGGCTGTCGCATTACCCAAACCGTGATGCCTAAGTTTACTTGAATACCACGTATTTCTACGCTTATAAAATCCTTTCTCTCCATTCATTCTTTCCATTTTAGAGAACCAAACCTATCTTCCATTATAATTATGCCTCTTTCTCCTTCCTCTCGGCAAAAGTAAATCGAACCGATAAAAAGGAAAAATATACAACATGGTTGGTGCAGAGAGAAGGCTGTGTGTGTGTTCTGGTGGAATGCCTGGGTAAGGGCAGTGAATTAAAGTTGAGTTGGTGGTGAAGATCTGAGGCGTTTCGACGAATGGTGGAAGGTGCAGGTTGAAGAAGGATGTTTGTTATTGAGGTGGGAGTAGCAAAAAGAAAATAGGAAGCAAGCGAGGGGGACACACTGTGGTGCCTAGTTAAGGAATGGAGTTATTCACGTTTGATTTTAGGCTAATAGTGAGGTTGGGACTGGTACGTTGAGCTAGAGAGAAGCCGGAGTATGGGCAGGGAGGTGGTGGAGCTCATAAATGTAGTAGGCAGTCCTGGAGAGAAGCCAGTTAAATGAAGAGGGGTGGTACGAAGAAGGAAGCATGAATGGTAGCAGTGGGGGAGGAAGAATATGGCATGGGGAACCATTTTGTTATGCAGCGAAAAGAAGAAGGAGAAAAATGAGAAGTGGCACCACCTGCTTGTGTAAACAAGCGCGTGTGCATAGATTGGAAGGAGACACCAGAAGCTCATGTGTTCATAGCTACAGTAGAGACAAGGTTGGGGCAGAATTGGTGAGTTCACAAAGCAGTTGCTGACCTGCTTACAGGATAGAAAGTGTACTTACTTTATTATGTTATAACGTTAATCATTACTTTATATTATAAAGTTAATTAAATGTTTTTGCAAAGCAGATGGCTTCGGCCTCTATATACTCTTAAATGTAATTAATGTGGCCAAATAGTAATTTAGAGAATTAATTATTTAATATAATCATGGTTGCTTTTAATGGAATAAATCATTCATATCTTAATAGAGTTGGACAAACTGGGTAATGTTCAAATCCTCTCGACGAGCATGACGCGGTGAAACTGGTTTGGACAGAGTATAAGCAACTGAGATTTTTAGTTAAATTAAACACTGGTTTAATTTAAATTAAACAGATTGTTTTGACGACAAATGGAAACCCAAGGTGAGTTAAACTCACTTAGTTCTTCCCACTTATATTTTATATAAGTTGGGTTTTTATTTTTGTGTGTTATGGTTTCTAATAGTTGATTGTCTGTTTGTTGTTAAATATATATATTCATTGAACCCATGAAATTAAATGATTGCTTAATTTCAGTGAAAAACCAAATCGCTATTTTAATGATTTGTCCCAATTAAGATAACTTACTTATTGGTCAGGTTTATAAAATAAACAAATTTAATTTAATGAATTGTTTGAATTGTTATGATTGTGTGAAATATATTAGTTGATATTGAATTGTCGTTATCGACTGTTATGAAACCATGATTTATTTGAATTGAAAGATTATATTTAGATAACGTATTTGATACAGGGAAGAACAGGTTGGAGGAATCCAACGGAATTCCACAAATATATCTAATGTCGTTTATTTTTATATTATCATTATATGAACTGTTTTGATTGAATGATTGATTTGATCTATTGACCGTTGACCTGAAATTCAATATTTTTTTTGTTTAAACCATTGGGTAATAATAGTTGAGTAATTGGCAGTATATGGGCTATAAATCAATCATTTTATAAATATCGATTTACGGTTTGGTAAATTGACGAAAATGAAGTTATAAAAAAATTATTTTATAACTAAAGATAGATTTTTAAATCTGTATTTTTAATAGAAGTTTATAAAAAGGAAATAAATACTTATTATAGATTAATTAAGTTTATAATAAATTATTAATCAGTTTTATAAAGGATATTTTTATGTCAAGAAGATATATAAGCAAATGAGCAGAACTGAACCTAACAGTTAAGATTTGAATAATTGTTTCTAGAAACAATTAAATGGAATTATTTAAACTAGTTATATTATAAATAAATGGAAAGTGAGAACTAACTGTAATTGGTTAACAAGATAACCGTGTTTTGGGTTGAGCAAGTCGACCGTTTTAACTGGGAATGTTTATTAAATTAATTTGTTTTGAATTAATCTTATGAAATAGTTTAACAAATATTTATTTTAATTTTAATAAGATTTTAAAAAGGAATTTGCTATTTATTTTTCTTAATAAAGAAGTTAACTACTTTTACAGTAGTTAATGATGAAGTAAATTATTATTTTAAATAATAATTTGAGTATAGATGTTATTGAATTGTGAAAAGAAATTCATAGATGGGTTTATATAAAACCCGAGTTTTTATAGCAAAGTTGTAAAATGGATTTTTAGTGTATACGATAGCTTAAATTAATGTTTACTAAATGTTTGAATTAAGTAAAAGGAAACTGAGATAAAAGAGTTTATATTAAACCAGAATTTCATAAACGAAGTTTATAAAAAGGAGATGGAGGTGAGAAAGCATAAATTAACGTTACTTAATAATGGGATTATGTAAAATTGGGATAATTGAAATAAGATTTTCAAAGCGGAAATGGTTGAATGGATTAGAAGATGATGTTCTTAAAAGTGATTTTGATAAAGAAGCTAGTGAAGGATGTCATAATACAAATCAGTGTTGATAAATAAGTTAGTTTAAGGAATTTAAATATAAAAAGGGATGTTTAATAAGAAATTACTTAGTCAACGAATTAAGTAATAATGGTTGTATTTGAAAAGGAGATTTTCAAAAATAAGAAAAGGATTATAAAATCATGATTTAAGTAAAATGGTTAAATGGAATTTGGTTTGATATTAAAATCGATATCGGTTTTCGAATTACAACCCATAACTATCTTAAGATAAGAACGTTGTTGATCAAGGTCTGAGAGGTAAATTAATATCCCAACTTGAACTACTTCAGGATTATCTGAGGATGATATTAGTTTGTAATGGGAAATAGGGTAAGGATAATTTATTATTCCCATATGAGAAATAGTAACGTAACATTAATTGAGAAAGTTGAGAATATAATGTGATTTCTAAAGTAACAGAAATAAAGAGGATTTGGGAATATATAATGTAATTTCCAAGATAACAGAAAACGAGAAGGTTCGAGAACATTTATATATGGTAATATTTCCCCAGTAAAGGAGGTTGTAAAAGGGATTTATGTGAAATGATAATAAAATAGAAATTGGACGATTATAGGATATTTTCTTAATTATGGAAATAAATAGTTTTGGAAATAAATCTTATATGAAATAAGAAAGGAAAAGCTATATTTGCAATATTTAAATATTGTAGAATTTTGATTAACCATTCGTAATTATATTAAATAAAAAGGCCAAATACTGGTGAGTACTGAACTCATCAGCTCATTTTATTCTCGTGATTACTTATTTGATAGTTAAATAACCGACTATCAAATATGACCCGTACAATTGTTGGCAAGGAAAGACCGGGATCGAGTTTATATTCGAAAACCATTCCGGCCTTAAATACGTAGAAGATGATTATTGAAGATGGAGCAATTGAAGTCTGTTGATCTTCATGAGTGGAAGAACTACTTGTTAAGTTTCTTTGGTTTAGCGGCCGGAGATATTCTGACAGTGATTCTGTCGTGATTGGAATCTATGAATTGCAAGGACTACTCGCTAATAATCCATAGGGTGATTACTATATTGGATGTGGTAGGAGGGTGCATTGGGTTCATCCTATCCCTGGATGACTTGTATGGATGGATGTCTGACAGAGTATTTCCAGTGGGATCGCTTACGTTGATTTCTTCAAACGTACCATAGTTGTGGTGAAAAAGGCCTTCTCTTAACGACCAGAGTAACTTTAGGGACATCAAGTAGTGATTCTAGTGGAGATGATGATATGGCATTCAAAGTAAATTGTGGCCAGATGTTCGAATGGTAAATCCTGACCTCAAGCCTCATCAACCGGGAAATGACAAAATTCGGGCAGGCAGCATGGCTATGTGGGTCGCTCCGATTAGGGTGTAAAATCACCTATCTATTATTCTATTTATATGCTGACCATTTTCGGGAAACGGTGATTTGAGCTCAACCGTTGGTGATATACATTCGATACACTCAAGAGAAATGAGCGGTCGGTCATGTATGGGCTGGGTTGTAAGAAGTTCTTATTGAACCCAGTGTATTCCCCTCTAGAGATACACTATCGACAGGCGGTTTCATACCTTGTCATAATCAGAATCCAATCTCCAATAAGTGCCCACAATTTTGATTGTATACTATACATGGAGCGTGAGATGCAAGTGTTCCACTAGATTATTATTTACTTACATTTAGACAGTATTAAAATATCAGAAAAGATATAGATTTCAAAAATGTTTTGGGTTATCGTAAGATAAAAACCGTCCGTATTTATGTGTGAATTTGGTCTTACAATTATCCTTTTCTTTCGAAAAGATTTTAAACTTAAAAATCAAGTTGGATGACTCCCCTTAAAACATTACGAGTTTTTCTCACTCTGGTTCACCAGACTGACCTGGTATTTGAAATGCTCGGGTTAGACCGGGTTGTACAGATCCAGGTTATCAAATGATCTGAAGTCCAGAGACGAGCTGCATGTGTTTAGACGTATGATATCTGATATTTATTTCGTTGTGTGACTGTATATGAGAACAGGTTATTATAATTGTGCAGATGTGTTAATGTACTCTGATGATTTTAAGTTTTAATTAAAACTCTCAATAAAGATTTATTTTCTATATTATATTTTGTTTCGCTACGATGTGAGACTTTGATTCTGTATTGTGTTGGTTCTTCTTCATCTATTCTAATATTTCTTTTTTTATTATCTCACTCTCTAACTTCTTTCTATAAACGTTCCGGTGTTTGGAAGGTCGGCATGAGGTATGGTAAATGTATTTATGTCAATTTTCGGGGACGAAAATCCTTGGGTCGTTACAGTGGTATCAGAGCTACTGGTTTAGTAATAACCTTGGCTCTGTGGTATAACTCAATAAAGATGGGGTTAGTAACACCCTAGATTGAGTTTGAATGTATATATATGAGAGCGTATTACCTAATTTTATATACAAATATTTTTATTGTGTTCATTAATTGGTTTAAGTGTTGAAAAGCATTGAACTGGTAATGGATACAACATTGTTTTGTAAATAGGGTAAATGAAATAATTTTACATGAAATATATTTTTGTATAGAAAAGAAATAATTTTATCAAAGTATTGAGATATTGTGTGTTGATCGATTTAAATAGAATTCAGATTGGATTAAAAATTTGAACTGGAACTTAACTTAGTTAAGTGAAATTAAATTGAGAAAAGGTTTTGAAATTAGATTAGTTCAGATTTGAAATTTAGTGAACAATAATTAAATACAAATCTATTGAATATTAATCGATTGATATTCAAATATGTTAAACTAATATAAATGTTAATATTGAATGTAAATACAATTGATTTGATTAAATTGGTTGTGTATTGATTGTTTATTGTATGTTAGATTAGTCGAATAATTCAGCAGTGGTTTAATATAAAAATGAATGGATTATAAACCTAAAAAATAGATCCCAGTATTATAAATTTAAATGGAATCACATATGAATTGATGTTTCCTGTTTGATTATGGGAATTGGTGTAGTATATTTGTTGATTAATGAAATGTTAGTTGAATATTTCATGAAATTGTTATGCATATGTCGAATTGAGTTAAGTACAGGTGCCAAATAGCTATGGGGGTTGATTTTGATTGAACATATCGCATGTAAATTGAGGAAGTATGCTTAATAGCGCACAAAAAAAGGTACGCCTACGTGAAAATATAAATTTTGATTTTTGGTTTTTGTTTTCCATCTGTGCGGGTCAATGTATATATATTATTTGTTCTTGCGATATCGCAGATCGCCCTCTGTACAGGGGAGACTCTGCCAAATTTTTCAAGGAATTTAAAATGTTAGAAAATTTTCTATATTTTTGAAAATTTATATTGATAATACTGATTTGGTTTCGATTTAAAATAAATTGGATTATGAAAATCTACGGGTTTGTGACACCTACCTTAGTAACTTCGGGGACGAAATTCTTTTTAGGGGAAAGAATGTAATGTCCCGTATTTTTGGTAGTCAAATATTTAATTCAATTTATTATTTAAATATTTAATTTGGCATATTATTGGTTGTTAATAATTAATTTGTTTGTTAAAAAGAAGATTGAACATTAAATTTACATATGTAATTTAAAACGAGCTCGAAATGGCACTGTACTTCGTAATATTGAGTTTTGGACTTCAATTGAATATACAGAATTCGACATAAGTCAGAATTCTATGAAACAAGAAACGTTTGAATCTTGTTGATCATAAATTTCATATGAAAGAGAAAAATCTAGATTTCGTGTTATACATTGTTAGTTATGTCCAGTTCAAATATTAAAATAGTCGCTATGAAATTGTTACTAAACGATAAAGTTTTATTAAATAAAATATTAAGGGTTTCAATATAATTTGGATACCGCGGGACTCAAAATAAAAAACGTCGAGTTGTATTACCCATATTTGTTTATATTTGAAGCTATATGTTATTATATTTGAATACATATATATATATATATACATGATAACAATTTATTATTATTTATATTGAATTGTTTTGAAATTCAATACTATTTTATCGATATTATATGTTGTCTGCTCTGTGCACGTTTATCTTGTGCCTTCATTCTTAAGCGTTGAGAAATTATATAAACATATTCGTTATGTCTAATCTTCCATGCATAAAGGGATTGAACCATAGCACAACTACAGTTGTTTTCTAGTTTATCTTTTAGGGGCAACGTTAGAAAATTTTTGATAAACATCTTTCAAACGAGTAGGGTAATCCAGAGGTGGTAAGTACTCCGTAGTCTTTTGGAGATGAATCCATAAAAAAAAGCAGATAAGTAAACAAATCCTCAAGGCGAGATTGAATGTGGCTACACTATTGTGTTTCAGTCATTAGGCAGTATTGGAGTTCCTTAGTAAGCATAATAACAAAATTGCAATTCCGCTTGGTGATGAATCCTGATCAATGCGAAGTTACAGATACTTTCAGGGATAAGATTCTAAATAATAATAACACCATGGTATTTATATAATATATTACTTATGTGATTTAGTTTACTTTGGGAAGATGTAGAGTATTGCAGGGGTAAGTAGATGACTAACTAAATTAAAATATATAGCATATGATGGATGAAAATCAATACAAGTTAATATTATGTATTGAGTTTTAATCTAATAGTCACCAAAATATTATATACCCTATGTCTACCTAAGTCAAAACGCACGCCCTATATTTCTTTGCCAACATTCTATTCACATACCAAGTTCCCCTGTTTTCGCTGCTAACATGGAACACGGAGAAAAAGTACAAATAAAACATCAATTTACGTTACTTGGCTGTCACACTGCCCTAACCGTGATGCCCAAGTTTACTTCAATACTACGTATTTCTACACTTACAAAATCCTTTCTCTCCGTTCATTCTTTCCATTTTACAGAACCCAAACCTCTCTTCCATTATGATTGTGCCACTTTCTCCTTCCTCTCGGAAAAAGTAAATCAAACCGATAAAAAGGAAAAAAAATACAATGGGTTCAGTGCAGAGAGAAGGCTCCGTATGTGTTCTAATTGAACGCCTAGGTAAGGGCAGTGAACTAAGGTGGAGCTGGTGGTGAAGATCTGAGGCGTTTCGGCGAACACTAGAAGGTGCAGGTTGATGAAGGATGCGTGTTATTATGGTGGGAGTTGTGAACCTTTACATGAAGCAAAAAGAAAATAGGAAGCAAGTCAAGGGGACGCACTGTGGTGCCTGGTTAAGGAATGGAGCTATTCAGATTTGGTTTTAGGCTAATAGTGAGGTTAGGACTGGTACGTTGAGCTAGAGAGTGGCCGGAGTATGGGCATGGAGGTGGTGGAGTTCAGAAAGGTCGTATGCAATCATGGAGAGAAGCAAGTTAATGAAGAGGGGCGGTACGAAGAACGAAGCATGAATGGTAGTAGCGAGGGAGGAAGAATATGGCATAGGGAACTTTTTTGTTATGCAGCGAAAAGAAGAAGGAGAAAAATGAGAAGTGGCACCACCTGCTCGTGTAAACAAGCGCGCGTGCATAGATTGGAAGAAGACACCAGAAGTTCACGTGTTCATAGCTACAGTAGAGGCAAGGTTGGGGTAGAATTGGTGACTTCACGAAGTAGTTGGGGCCTGCTTACAGGATACGAAAGTGTAATTACTTTGTTATATTATAACGTTAATCATTGCTTTATATTATAAAGTTAATTAAACATTTTCGCAGAGAAGATGACTTTGGCCTTTATATTCTCTTAAAAATAATTAATGTGGCCAAATAGTAATTTAGAGAATTAATTATTTAATATAATCATGGTTGCTTTTAATGGTATAAATCATTCATATCTTAACAAAGTTGGAGAAACTAGGTATCATTGAAATCATCTCGGCGAGCACGATGCGATAAAACTGGTATGTATAAGCAACTGGTATTTTCAGTTAAATTAAGACACTGGTTTAATTTAACTAAAACGAACTGTTTTGACGACAAATGGATATCCATAGAGAGTTAAACTCACTCAGTTCTTCCCACTTCTATTTTATATAAGTTGGGTTTTTATTTTTATGTGTTATGGTTGCTAATGGTTTATTGTTTGTTTATTCTTAAATATATATACTCATTAAACCCATGAAATTAAACGATTGTTTAATTTCAGTGAAAATCCAAATCACAATTTTAACGATTTGTCCCAATTAAAGTAACTTACCTTATTGGTCATGTTTATAAAATAAACGTGTTTAATTTAATGAATAGTTTGGATTTTTACGATTGTGCGAAATAAATTAGTTGATTTGAATTGTCTTTGTTGACTGTTATGAAACCATGATTATTTGAATTGAAAGATTATATTGAGATAACATATTTGATACAGGGAGGAACATGTTGGAGGAATCCATATGGATTCCTCAAATATATTTAATGTTGTTTATTTTCATATTATCATTATATTAAATGTTCTGATTGAATGATTGATTTGATTTATTGACCGTTGACCTGAAATTCAATATTTGTTTTGTTTAAACCAATATGTAATATTGGTTGAGTAATTGGCAGTATATAGCCTACAAATCAATCATTTTATAAATATCGATTTACCGTTAGGAAAATCGACGAAAATGAAGTTATAAAAAAATTATTTTATAACTATAGACGGATTTCTAAATCTGTATTTTTAATAAAAGTTTATAAAAAGGAAACAAATACTTCTTATTGATTAATTAAGTTTATAACAAATTATTAATTGATTATATAAAAGAAATTTTTATGTTAAGAAGATTTATAAGCAAATGAGCAGAACTGAACCTAATGGCTAAGATTTGAATAATTGTTTTTAAGAAACAATTAAGTGAAATTATTTAGACTAATTATATTATAAATAAATGGAAAGTGAGAACTAATTGTAATTGGTTAACAAGATAACCATGTTTGGCTTGACCAAGTCGACGGTTTTAACTGGCATTGTTTATTAAATTAATTTGTTTTGAATTAATCTTATGAAATAGTTTAACGAATATTTGTTTTAATTTTAATAAGATTTTAAAAAGGAATTTACTATTTATTTTAGTTAATAAAGAAGTTAACTACTTTTACAGTAGCTAATGTTAAAGTAAATTATTATTTTAAATAATAATTTGAGTATAGCTGTAATTGAATTGTGAAAAGAAGTTCATAGACAGGTTTATATAAAACCCGAGTTTTTATAACAAGGTTGTAAAAGGGACTTTTAGTGTATACGATGCTTAAATTAAGGTTTACTTAATGTTTGAATTAAGTAAAAGGAAAATGAGATAAAAGGGTTTATATTAAACCAGAATTTTATAAATGAAGTTTATAAAAAGGAGATGGGGTGTGAAAGCGTAAATTAACGTTACTTAATAATGGGATTAAGTAAAATTGGGAAAAGTAAAATTGGGAAAATTGAAATAAGATTTTCAAAGCAGAAATGATTGAATGGATTAGAAGATGAGGTTGTTAAAAGTGAATTTGATAAAGAAGCTAGTGAAGGATTTCGTAATACAAATCCATGTTGATAAATAAGTTGGTTTAGGGAATTTAAATATAAAAGGGGATGTTTAATAAGAAACTACTTAGTCAACGAATTAAGTAATAACTGTTGTATTTGAAAAGGAGATTTTCAAAAATAAGAAAAGGATTTTAAAATCATGATTTAAGTAAAATGGTTAAATGGAAGTTGGCTTGATATTAAAATAAATATCAGTTTTTGAATTATAACTTATATATCTCTTAAGATAAGAATGGTGTTGATCAAGGTCTAAGAGGTAAATAAATACCCCAACTTGAACGACTTCAGGATTATCTGAGGATGATATTAGTTTGTAATGGGAAAGAGGGTAAAGATTATTTATTATTCCCATATGAGAAATAATAACGTAACGTAAATTGAGAAAGTTGAGAATACAATAGGATTTCCAAAGTAATAGAAATAAAGAGGATTTGGGAATATATAATGTAATTTCCAAGATAACAGAAAATGAGAAGGTTCGAGAACATATATATAATAATAATAATAATTCCCAAGTAAAGGAGTTTGTAGATGATAATAAAATAGAAATTGGATGATTATAGGATGGATATTTTCTTTATTATGGAAATAAATAGTTTTAGAAGTAAATCTTATGTGAAATAATAAAGGAAAAGCTATATTTGTAATATTTAAAAATTGTAGAATTTTAGTTAACCATTCGTAATTATGTTAAATAAAAATGCCAAGTACTGCGGAGTACTGAACTCGTCAATTCATTTTATTCTCATGATTACTTATTTGATAGCTAAATAACTGACTATCAAATCTGACTCATGCGCTTGTTGGCACAGAAAGATTTAGATCAAATTTATATTCGAAAACCATTCTGACCAGCAAATACGTAGAAGAAGATTATTGAAGATGGAGCAATTGAAGTCCGTTGATCTTCACGGGCGGAAGAACTACTTGTTGAGTTTATCTGGTTTAGCAGCTGGAGATATTTTGACAGTGATTCTGTCGTGATTGGAATCTACGGATTGCAAGGACTACTCACTACTAATCCATGGGGTGATTCCTATATTGTATGTGGTAGGAGGGTGCCTTCGGTTCATCCTATCCCTGGACGACTTGTATGGATGTCTGACAAAGTATTTCCAAAGGGAATGTGTATGTTGATTTCTTCAAACGTACCACAGTTATAGCAGAGAAAGTCCTTCTCTTAATGATCAGAGTATTTTTGGGGACGTCAATTAGTGATTCTGGCAGATATGACGATGTGGCATTTAAAGTAAATGGTGGCTAGATGTTCGAAGGGTAAATCCTGACCTCAAGCCTCATCAACCGGGAAATGACAAAAATCGGGCAGGCAGCATGGCTATGTAGGTCACTCCTATAAGGGTATATAATCACCTATCTAGAGAAAATCCATTTCCTTCTTTAATCTATTTCGATGCTGACCCTTTTTAGGAAACGGTTGTTTGAGCCTAACCATTGGTGATATACATTCGGTACACTCAAGCGAAATGAGTGGTCGGTCATGTGTGGGCCGGTTTGCAAGACGTTCTTGTTGAACCCAGTGTATTCCCTTTAGGTATACACTATCAGCAGGGGGTTCTATTCCTTGTCATAGTCGGAATCCAATCTCCAATAAGTGCCCGCTGTTTTGATTGTATACTATATGTGGAGAGTGAGATGCAAGCGTTCCGCTAAATTGTTATTTACTTGTATTTAGACACTATTATAATATCAGAAAAGATATTGATTTTAAAAATGTTTTGGGTTATCGTGAGGTAAAAACCGTCTGTATTTGTGTGTGGACTTGGTCTTACGATTATCCTTTTCTTTCGAAAAGATTTTGAACTTAAAAATCAAGTTAGATGATTCCCCATAAAACTTTACGAGTTTTTCTCACTCTGGTTCACCTGACTGACTCGGTATTTGAAATGCTCGGGTTAGACCGGTTGTACAGGTCCAGGTTATCAGATGATGCGAAGTCCAAAGAAGAGCTGGAGGTGTTCAGACGTATGATATCTAAAAATTATTCCGCTGTGTGACTGTATATGGAGACAGGTTATTATAACTGTCCAGACGTGTTAATGTACTCTGATGATTTTAAGTTTTATTTAAAGCTCTCAATAAAGATTTATTTTCCTATATTATATTTTGTTCTGCTGCGATGTGAGACTCTAATTCTGTATTGCTTTGGTTCTTCTTCTTCTATTCTAATATTTCTTTCTTATCTCACCCTCTAACTTCTTTCTATAAACGTTCCGATGTTTTCGGTGTTTGGAAGGTCGACATGAGGTAAGGTAAATGTATTTATGTCAATTTTAGAGGCTGAAAATCCTTGGGTCGTTACAGATTACATATACACTTTTAGCACTATTTGAGAAAACTAGATACAAATAATACATATACATCCCAAAAAATATATCTCTAAAAACATGCCAAATAATCGTATGTTATAAAGAATGATCTTTTAATTTATATTAATAATATTTGAATACTGCTGTTAATTGTAACTTTTTCCATTATAGTTTTTTATTTAAAATAGAGTTCAAACTATAACCAGTAGAGAAATTTAGATTAATTTGAAATATCATACGACTGTTAATTACTGATGTTTGATATAAATTAATTTATACTTAATTAACTAAGTCAAAAGGATGTAGGTTCTGACGTTCAGAGGCACTTACTATTCTAGAGATGATTTTTGCAAAAGTTAATAGATATCATTAATTTCAAATATCGAGATATTTAAAATTGAGATTTAGAAACTAAATTTTTGAACCTGATTAAAAACCGAGCATAAATTCGGTTTAAGATCAAGTTTAAAGTCTCAGTTAACTCATTATTTTATGAAAGTTTGAAACCAGTTTAAACAAAATGATTAAATGAGATTTTAACCTAGTTAATAGTCCACAAACAAACCAAGTTACACGAAATTTATCTAATTGCATTGTATATTACATTAAGTGTGCATTGCACTTTTCAAGTTGAGTGGCACAACAGATTGTTTATTTTCAGTCTGCGTAGTTGATCATGTAAAGCTTGGCTTATATCTGAACATGATGACTACAAATTATCGTGGAAGCAACAAAACTAACATGTAGGATACCATGACAGAAACAAGTCCAGAAAAAATTAAAATAACAAAATTCCAAATCTAATCTAATTGGTGTGTGATCTTGAAATATTTAGTATATTTACTTTCATGTGACATAGAAAATACTGCAAGCTTGATGCATATGAAAAGATTTAACAAGAGTACTTCTGCTCAACATATTTACGTCTTTAAAGGGAAAAAAACAATAACAAAAAATGGTTTGTGATCTCTCGCTACCAAATATTGGCAATAACTACGCGTATTTATCATTGTCTCGTTGCAATAAATTTTAATAAATCATTCTTTCAATTGGTTTATTTGTGGTGCAAAGTTTAAACCACAATTACTTAACTCCATTCACAACACTAAATTCAGCTAAGAAAACTCGAACAGGGTTACATGATGAATCATCTTTAAAATGAAATGAAAACTACAGGTGATGGAATTATCGCTAAGGAGTTGGCACACAAACGATTTAACCAGCCACTAAAAGTTAAAGTTATAACATAAGTATACTTTTGAGTTAATTATCGTGCATTTACACCTAAAGAAATCACAATTACCTAAAAAATGGAAATATTTAATACAAGCTCCATATATTTCTAATGGCTAGATGTTGCTCGATGTCTATAAAAAATGACTGTGTTTCATACAGAAACAAATTACAAATCAACTAATAGATAATAAAACACATTAAACAATGAAGTCAATAACACACACGGCATAACATTTCTCAAGTTTGATTCCATGTTTATAATACAAAAACAATTGTCATCTTAAAAGTTTATCACATCAATTTCAAGAGAAAAAAAATCATTTACAGTTGGAATAGCTATGGAAATCACTGGAAGAATCCTAATGGAAGATATTGGAAAGCAGGACTAGATGGGGGTATGGTAATTTAGACTATAATATTTAAGAGCACAAACATGAGTTAAAATATTTACGAGCACTTCTTTTTAACAGTTCTATCATAAAACGGGTCACAAACATGAGTTATTGTATTCAAGAGCACATCTTTTATCACAACTTAAAAATATTCTCCTTAATATTACTTTCCACAATAAATGGTTTATCATTCCACTTTTATAGACTATTAAGAAAGTTTGAACTATCAACCGATAGTAATTTTTTAATAGAAAAATGTTAGATTTGTTACTCGGTTCAATAAAAAATATCGTAGCATTAGGAATTATAGTATTTATCCATAATTTGTATTCTTAAAATGAAGCAATATGTAAACTCAAACAACAAATCAGTAAAAAATATCCATCCATTTCATCGTCACCATTCTCCACCTAGGGACTTAAAGTTAGTAGGTGTGTGTAGGTGTTTGTAGGTTTATAGGAAAAGATCTGGTACTAAAATGGGAACTGCTAGCTTACAATGACATATGAAACTCTATGAAGTTTATTTTATACCTGAAAATCTAATAATGAATATTTTTTGCATACCTTATTTGGTATAAAATCAAAGAATGGACAAATGGCTTTGGTTCAACTAATTTAGGTCCACATCATTATTCATGTATGTTGGGCATGCATTCACATAATAGAAGTATTAATATTGCAATATCAGGAATAACAAGGTATGTGAAGACATGAATGAACTTAAAGGTATTTTATCCTTCTTGATTCCCATAAGGTAATGATTGTCCAATTCACATTCGCGCAGTTTTAGGGATTACAGAAAAGTAGCATGATCCATTGCAAAATGCTACAATTTTAAAAGGAAGTTCAAGGACATCACCAACTAGGGGTGGGTGTTTGGTTGGTTTGGTTTATCCGATGATAAAAACTGCAAACCAAACTAAAACCGATAAAAATGAAAACCAAACCAAACCAACCAAATTAAGATTGGTTGGTTCGGCTGGTTATCCGATTTAACCGAACTAAAAATATTTTATACTTTATGTTCACAATATTAACTATAATTTTAAATAAAATATAAATATATGATTGAAGTAGTATTATTTATGACTCTTATGCTTCCCAAAGATAATTCTGGTATATATATGTGATGACTAAAATTAACTTAGATAACTAAGCCAAGCTAAAATAATTACAATAATTTGAATAAATTTAAAAATATAATAAAAGTTCGGTTAATTTGGTTAAATCGATAACCAAACTAAATATTTTTCAGGACTGATTACAAACCGATCTAATTTCAAAACCGAACCAAACCGACCAAAATGAATTGGTTTGGTTGGTTTATTTGGTTTAACCAAATAATGCTCACCCTATAACCAAACCTGAACTAAGATTTAAAAGGAACATAGCCAAACAACGCAAAAAATGGATACTTATATGTGTAAACTAGGAAGGCATATTAACAATTTATTATTCAGAAAAAGCATGAATTTCTTTTTTAAATTTGATTGTTTATTCATCAGCGTAAGAAAAGATTCTGTTGAAAGGTTAATTCTAAAATTGTGTCGTCGTAGTAATTCATTGTCATTAACTACTAGTGTAGTAAAAAAAAACTAAAAGGCAATGAAGCGTGAAGGCTGAACCCACGTTGAAGTGGCTTTGAATAAATCAAAACGAAATGGAAACTGAAGTGGACTGAAGGCTAAAGCCATATCTAAGGCAATGATGCCTAAAGCCTGACTTAAGTTGAACTGTGGTAGGATTGAGACAACAAACTTATACAATAGGCTGAAGTAATACCTTAAGGCTAAAGAGGAATAAACTGAAGTAATGTTTGGTGATAAGGCTAAATCTTTGAGGCCTGAAGCTAGTAATACTAAAGCAGCAAAAAATATAGGAAAGCTGAGTGCATGAATGCTTAAAAATTCGAGCTTTAATTTTCCATGCAACCGCAACTTGGATAAATTCATGTCTCTAACCATGAAACCTAATTATATATGGTAAGAAGTTGATTTCTTCCAAATTATTCTTCATTAAAAGACTAGGAAATAACAGGTATGACTAGTAAATTTCTCTAACCAAATAGGCTAGTTTCTTAAAAAAAACCACAAAAATTTGCAATGCGGGACCAATTTCAAAGTTCAAAACCATGCATCCTAAAACTTAGCATTAACAACCCATTCCAAAGAGGAAAAAAGGTGTAAGTAATATACATAGTACATTCTAAGGCATAAAATTAAATAATATGCAATTGTTGTTTAAGGATTCAGATATTAGATATCAATAGCATAAAAACAATATCAAAATTACCCAACAACTCCTAAAATTCAATCGTTGATGCTAGATTGAATTGACGTGGTTGTTGTCGATGGAGTGAATCAAGGTAGTTGCTTATTAAGTGCGCTGGCGCGACTGATGCTGCTGTATATTGCATGTATGAGCGAAGGCGAAATTAATGATGGTTGCTGTTGACGGCTAAATTTGTCGTAAACACCAAAGATTCCTATTATTAGGAATAGTTAATTTGGTCGCAATACTAAGTAAGAGAATGCAGTAAATGACACGATAATTTATAGTGGTTCGGTCGTGGATTAGGCCTACGTCCACTTTGGAAGGATGTTGAACATTTATTGATAACTCAAAAATTACAAGGTAGAGCCATGCTCATTATATTCACTTTTATAATTGCCATATGCTAGGTATTTGGGAAAAAGAATACTAAATTCTCCTTCTCCCACAAATAGGAAATGCCATTAGTGAGGTCTAGGTAGCTCTATGAAGGCCTCAAGTGAAGAAAATCCAACCCCTTTGAAGTGTGAGGCCATGGGCTATTTATAGGAGTGGAGGTAGGTAGGATTAGGTGGGAGTAGGTAAAAAAAGGGACCACATGCAGAATATTCGAACCCGCCACCTGCTGGGTATGAAATATCGAATCCGGTGCTGGGTTCGAAATTTCATACCCACTGGGTTAGAAATTTCGAACCCGAGGCTGGGTTCGAAATTTCGAACTCGAGGCTAGGTTCGAAATTTCGCACCCACTAGGTTCGAAATTTCGAACCCGGAGCTGGGTTCGAAATTTCGCATCCGTTGGGTTCGAAATTTCAAACCCGGAGCTAGGTGTGAAATTTTACACCAGCTGGGTACGAAATTTCGCACCTACGGGGTGCGAAGTTACCTTTTCGAGGCGCGTATGGACCGCAGGTTCAGTCGCTTCGAGAGTCGGGATTTCTTTAGGATTTGAGGCCTCGGTTCGGGAACGTTTTGGATTGCGAGGCCTTTGCTTGGAGGATCAGTGAGGTTCACGAAAGATGTTGGCTGAATCCTGACTTTGAGTCGATCTGGTGATTCTGGGCAACACACTTGTTGGCGGAAATCGGATGAATCAAGCGTTGCCCACAGTTTCGACCAAACCTGCTAGGTCGATCGCCGCCGGGACTGTGGGGCCCCGGACCCCCACCGGAACTGCACCCGAACCCGCTGGACGGCTCGTCTTCGGCTCAAAGTACGGTTCGCCTTCGGCTCGGCTGCGAACGGATACTGATGGAGGTCGCGTTTGAGTGATGCGACATTCTGCTGGTGGCCAGACTCAGGTCTTCTGGTACTGGCAACGCCTTTGGGCTATAAAATCACGTGATATGCTGAGTCGAGCGTGTCTTGCGTACTTTTGGGAACCGGACCAAAAGGAAGGCTAACATTTTCCCCTTCAAAGTATCTTTTTTGTTAATGGGACGTGCTTTGAAGTAAGATGAGTCGAGTATGGGTGCAAACATCTCCATGCGATGCTTAGCGATTGGTTACGACCTTCCTCTTGAGTTGTATGCCGAGAGCGCACTACTTTGGAGCTGTTGGGACGCCTTGTTGGAATATGCTGATATGAGCTTAGGATTCAACATGGCTAAGAGCTTTGCCTCGTTTAAGTCTTGCGGCTTGGGTTGGAACCTGTCCAAGGCGTTTAGTTCCTGTGGATTAAAGACCATAAATGTTATTGGCCAACTCCCGGTTGCATCGAAGTGTAAACGGTCTATTATTGGGTCGTAATCGCGCATGTAATCACGAGTTTGCACGTGGTTTTGTGTGATGCAATCTGAGCTGGAATAGGTAGCATGAAGGTGAATTTTACGTCCTGGGCTCGCGATTGCGCAATGTTAGCTTTCGAAATGTTTAAAGATCGGCTAAATCACTTGGATTTGTGAACCCATGGTCGTTCAATGTTCCGAGCTAGTTCAATCGATCAAAGTTTCGACAATTCATATACGCGAATGCCCTTATTAGGACAATACTTGTCATATGTCATGGCATGTATTCATATAGGTTTTCCTTTGAGGCGAGGTCGACCCAAATGCTGGGCGCATGCACTTTGATGATTGAGCACTTGGTGAGCACATAAGTGGTCGCCGAGTAGTGATTGACTTGGTAATTGGAGCTTCAAAGTTAAGTGAGTATGATTGTAACTTGGTGTATGTTCCCAAATTCCAATCCCGAAACGTTCTCTTAGGGCATACCGATCCTCTGATTGTAGTTACTTCCTTTCTTCTCTTCTCCGGACAGAAAATCAACGTAAGGCATAGAGGATGCCGAAATACTTCTTTTTTACTTTGGAAGTTCGAGGTGTTGTTAGGTTTTCAGGAGAAGGGAAGAGAGATACTGAAAGTAAGAGGGCTTTCGATTTGGCACTCAAGAACGTGGAGCGGCGTATCATGGGAAACTAAATTAGGAATTCGGAAAAGGTCGCCAAGTATGCACGAATACGGGAGTGGGCTTCGTATCCCGGACACTTAATAAACCCTCCTTGTTTTTCAAGAGGTCGAAGTTGGCTTGAGGGATGTGATAATCTAGCAAGTGCGTGGGAGCACGACCCATAACTTCGTACTCTGATGACTTAGTCTTGGCTCCAAGCTTGGGATCGTAAAATTAAACATTTGCATGGCGCTTGATGAGCAGTCCGTGATCAGTGAGCTTTGGTCTCGTTACACGGTCCTTGAGGAGTGGACTCGCTTGGACTGTCGGCTCGAATG